>CAUYQV010108023.1:0-60929 GCA_963574575.1 Galagoides demidoff
AGGGCAGGGCCCGAGGCGCAGAGGAGTAAGGCATCGGCCCCATGTGCCGGAGGTGGTGGGTTCAAACCCAGCACCAGCCGAAAAGTGCAAAAATGTAAATACAAATAAAAATCAATCAATAAAGAGAGAGATGCATGAGAACCCCTAATAGGGAAATGAAAGATACAGGTCAAGGAGAAAAAATAATAAGAGTAAATAAAAGCAAGCAAGAAAAATAGAAGAAAATCTTGGTTATCTAGCATCAGACAAAGAATTCTTAGACTAAACACCACAATTATAATCTACAAAAAGAAAAATTGACAAATCAAATTTCTTCAAAATTAGAAAATTTTGCTCTGTAAAAATATTTGCAAATCACATATCTGACAAAGAATTTGCATCCAGGATATATAAAGAAATATCCAAAATCAACAGCAAGGAAACAACCAATTCAGATTAACAATGGACAAATGAATTAAACAGATATTTCATCAAAGAGAATATAAGAATGGAAAATAAACATATAAAAGACCTTGATTATTATTAGCTGCTACAGTTTGAATGCTTGTGGCTCTCTAGAATTCATACTGAAATTTACTCCTCAATGCAATTCTTTTAAGGGGTGGAGCCTTCAGGAGCTGATTAGATCCCGAGGGAGGAGGCCCTCAGGAAGGATGTTAGTACCTTTGTAAAAGGGGTTCGGAAGCCATTTGCCTCTTTTTGTTCTTTTGCCATGTAGGGATGCAACAAAAGGTTGTCATTTATGAAACAGAGGAAACCTTCACCAGACACCATGTCTGCTGATGCCTTGATCTTGAACTTAGTTTCCAGAACTCTAAGAAATAAATTTATAAATTATTCAGTCTGAGGAATTTTGTTATGGCAGCAGGAATAATAGGCTAAGACTTTAGCCATTAGGGAAATGCAAATTAAAACCATGATTGTATATTTATTAACACAAATAACAGATATCTATTTTAACATAGATAAAATAAAAAGTAGTGATAGCACTAAATGCTGGTAAGAATGCAGAGAAACTAGGTCACTTTACATTGCTGGTAAGAATCTAAATATTTAGTTTCACAGCATTCTGTTTTTAAAAACCTAAACATGCAAGTGCCATACAGCCCAGAAATTGCATTCTTGGGCATTTATCTCAGGGAAATGGAAACTTAAACTCACACAGAAACCTACACATGGGTACTTACAGCAGCTTTATTGACAATAGCCAGAACTGGAAACAATCCAAATGTTTTTAAATGGGTGACTGCTTAAACAAACTGCAGTATATCCATACTATGGGATATACTACATAGCAATAAAAAGAATGAACTATTGATAGATGAAATGACCTCAATAACTCCTCAGATAATTATGCTGAATGAATAAAAAATGATACCAAAAGTTTATATATATTACTTCATTTATATAACAACCTTAAGATGACAAAATTACAGAAATGAGGATCAGATTAATGTTGCCTAGGATTAAGTTTAGGGTGGGACAAGTACAAAGTGGATGTAGCTCTAAGGACAACATGAGGGATCCTTTTGGTGATAGACATGTTCTGTAACTTGATTGTATCATTACATTGATAATGTACTATAGTTTTTGAAGATGTTACTTATAGGGGACTGGGTGGAGGGTATATCACATCAGATCTTTCTCTATTACTCCGTACAGTTGCATGTGAATCTACAATTATCTCAAAATAATGTTTAATTTTAAAATGTTAATATGTAGTATCTTTCCCTGTGTTTGAAATCCTTCAATGGCTTTATACTATTCTTAGATTAAAAACAAATTTTTTTTGTCTATATTCATCTGTCCAGTCTCATATCATACCTGTCTTTCCCTATTCTTGGTATTCCAGCCATGCAGTCATCTAAGTTTTCAACACATTCTCCTTTTCTATCACTGGGCCTTTGCACTTACCATTCACTCCATCTGGAATGTTCCTTTCTGTCCTTCATTGTTCCCCTTATCCATCACCTTGGGAACTTAACTACTCATCTTTTCTGAACTTACTCCTGTGTTCCCATCTTGTGGAAGACTTCTTTGACCCACAGTTCTAGTAAAATTCTTCTGATAATACTTTAAAGTATTGTATGCCTTCCCTCAGAGGACTCAATTAGGTATATAATATGCCTAGTGTGATTCCTTGATTGGCGTTTGTCTCCTCCATTAAACCACAAACTTCATGAGCCAACTCCTATTCATATACATGCTCCCAGATCCTAGTCTGGCAGGCAATAATTAAATAATAATAAAACACAAACAAAATGAGTAATAAGAAACAATTGTAAATAAGAATAAATATTGGTAAAATAAGTAGAAGGCGTGCTAAAGTAGATATTGGAATCCTTCTACCCTTCTCTTTAACATCACCTACAATGATTTTTTTGAATGATAGAACTCCATAAAACAGTTTATTTGACAACTGAAACTTCAGAAAGTCCTTCTATGGGACTGCTGTAGCAAAATCAAACAGTAAAGCCTTCAGCTCTTTCTGTCAAAATTTTGGATAATTTGGCACCAAACAACATAAGACAGGTTAGTTTATTAGTCTACGTAGAACTGTGAGCCTCAGTGTCCCTATCTCCAGCCCTACTCATCTCTACTGATTCCTCCTATAACCACTATTTTTAATTATCTGAAGTTTCCATGTCATTTCATCATAATCAAATCGGCACATCAAGTGGGATCTTTCCAGTGGCTCTAGAATCACAACTACTAAAGTTATAATGCTAAATACAAGACATCTAAATATACAGCTCTAAAACTTAGAGAGCTGCCAACTAGCCACCTTTAGTCAAGGCAGAAATTTCTCCGTTGGGATGACTTAGAGATGCTTTTCCGATAGACTTCATTGGAAGAGGAGCAGAGGAGTGACCAGCGACCTCAGTGATTGAAAAAAAAATCATTGCTGTGGAAAAATGCTCTGTGAAAACAATCAAGTGGCATTTAACGGCACTGAAGAAGCACTACAGTTTGGATCACTGTAGTGTCCAAAATCCTGCCCAGTTATCTTTGAGTCAGGAAAGTTTCATCCCTACGGGTGCCTCACATTTTGAAGATGAGCAAAAGCACCTCTGTGTTGAATGCTGTGAAGAAAAGAAGTTCTGGTCAGATTTGAAAGAGGCAAGTCTAAGACGAATTTCTGTTGTCATTACTGGTGATGAAAACCTCAATTTACCAGTTGATCCAGTGACTAGGCATCACTCGACAGTGTGGAATTTTCCTGATTAAAATCTGTCAACAATTAAAATCTGAGCTCAGTGCCCATAGCTCAGTAGTTAGGGTACCACCCACATACAGGGAGGCAGGCAAGTTTGAATCCTTCATGGGCCTGTTAAACAACAATGACAACTGCAACAAAAAATAGCCAGGCTTTGTGGCGGGTGCCTATAGTCCCAGCTAGCTGAGAGGTTGAGGCAAAACAATTGCCTAAGCCCAAGAGTTTGAGGTTGCTGTGAGCTGTGATGCTATAGCACTCTACTGACAGCGACATCAATAATAAATAAAATAAAAATAAAAAATAAAATCTGCAACAAAAATGAAGTAGGCCCAAAGTATAGAAAGTGGTCATGTACCTGTTCTGTGCCCAATGGCACACCAGAGTATACCTACTAAAAGTTTCTGGGAAGTTTCAAGAATGGTGACCAGGGACAAGACTGTAGGGGACCATCTTGCACCATGACAATGTGTCTGCCCACCCAGCCAGCATCATCATTCAGTTCCTAGAGTCTACAAGGTTAAACTTATGATTCATCCATCCTACAGTCCTAACCTGGTCTCATGTGATTATTTCCTGTTAAAAAATCACGTGCATGGAAGGAGGTTCCCATCCCTGAAGAAGCTGTTCATGCCTATGAACATGAGCTTACAGTACTTGAAGAAAATGAGTGGAAAGAGCATTTTCAAAAATGGTTTACACAAGTGCAAAAGTACATAGAATATTGTGGCAATTATTTTGAGAAAAATATAGTTATCAAAATGATTTTATGTTTCTTAATTTTTGTGTATCTCAAAACTTTCATAGTGTCCCCTGCATCTTAATCTCCTATACTATATGCTGAATAATTTTCAATTGTCTTTCAATGTACTATTTCTTAAGACTTGTTTACCGTTTAACTCACCTGTAAAGGCTCTGTTTGTTTCAAAGACTGTACATTTTTTATTGGAAAACCAAGTTGGCCTACTTATCCTTTTATAATGTCCTATAGCAGTGAAAAATACTAGTTTTAATCCAATTTTAGAAAAAGACCCCATCTAAATTGTGGGTAAGTATCCTTGTTGGTAGTATGTATTAACAGGTACTAGTTGCACAGTAAATACGAGGAAACTAATGTGACACACGTCACTCTCTTTGCCATAGTAACAAGGACCTTTCAGTCTGTGCACATTTCTTAAAGAATTAGATGACTAGTGAAATCTAACTGGAAGGAAAGTTTTAAAATGATAATTCAATAATTCACCAGAGTGTCTTGTAGCTGATAAATGACAGGTAGAACCTATTACTTATAGAGCAGTTTCAGTCTAATTCCCCAAAGGTACCAGCCTTTCTTATTTCTAAAAAGAAGTTAAGAAATTCCTTGAATTGATGCCTGTTTGAGAAGGGTAGTTTCAGCAGTGATACAGGAACGCTGGTGAGGAGATAAAGACATCATTAGTAATCATGGCTTGCTTTGCAATACAATAGCGAGATGACTTATGATTTGTAATCTTAGGTAAACTATACATAAATGGAAAAGGCCAGTAATAATGCACTCAGATTAAAACAGCACATCAAAAACTTAACTTCACAAGGGTGCTGTTTGCAGTGAAGTTTTAGAAGACATTTTTCTGGGATTCAACATTTTTCTTTCAACATCTGGCTTATGAAGCCACTCTTACAGTCATTTCTAAAAATTCCCTCTATCTTTGACTTTGCTGAATACTTCAGGCACTCAAAGGTGCTAATCTGGTTCTAGGCATTCAAGTTTTATCTGCTCTTGTTTCAGCTTGGCTAGCTTCTGCCTTACCCATCCTTAAAGATGCTTCTTATTCCTAACCAGAATGATGTACACATTAGGACAGAAATGCTTGACCTCCAGGGTCCTTGGTTTTTCTAGACTCCAAGGTTATTGAAGAAGAAACCCATCAATACAAGGATAGTATCAGGGTATAAAGGAGGCCTCAAGTAGCCTTGACCCTCCTGCCCAATTATATTCCATAACACCAAACCCATATGCTTTCAATTTACTTCATTGTGATTCCCTGGTGCTCATTTCTGTGAAGATCATGAGCAAGCAGGACTTTCTGAGGACTTCATCACGATAATCTCCAGTTTCTTTTGGATGGTATCTGTCATTCACAGACAGCTGTGAGACACAGCTGGTATGGCAGAGAGATTTTACAAAGTACATTAAACTTACCCCATGTCAGGTACTCAGGCAGCAATGCTCAGTCCCGATGCTGCTCTGTCATTATAAGTTTAGGGCCACCTGTGGGAGTGTGCGTGGGAAGTTCAAGCAAGTTCTACAAAATTTTAAAGACTTTTTTTTAAAAATAGTTTTCAGATCACTTTGTTATTTCTATTTCTTCTAATGTGACATCTTTCCTTTGCTGTTTTTTCTGATTACCTCCTATCATACTAGGTTGACTTGTAAATAAGTTTGTCTCTGAATTTAGTCTTTGTGCTCTGCTTTTCTGAGTGGCAAGATCCCATGGATGTTGATGGTCAAAACAGTGTTACCAAGAACACTCAGAGATCTTTCGGGGGGGTGGGGGTGGGAGGGAATCAGGACACATCATGCAAACCAAGGAAGTAACACCTTTTCATTGAAAACAAAAGTACACTCTCAGGAGAGAGGGTGGGCAGGCTCAGAACAGAGCAGCTAGACTGGGAGAAAGTGAATTTAGATCTTTTGTAATTTCACTAATTGAAGGGAGGAATACTCAAGGTCAAGGGGTTAGCTTTTACTAAGAATTTGTGCAGTAATTACTAGAATTGGGTTCCCTCCCATGTTCATGCTTTATATGGTTGTTTTGGAACTCTCATGGTAATTCTTAAGGGTGGAGAAATTTTAAAGAAACAATGTAAATACATTATATATAGCCAACATTCATGTGAGGTGACAGACACACTAGCAAGCCAATTGAGGAGGGTCCCGACTGTGGTTATCAGACCCTCTAGTTAGCCTCTGCCTGAGGTTGTTTACTTTAACATCTGCATCACTCTCAGCCCCTTTCTTAGTCTCCTACTCTAACAAGGTGATGGCCAGAGTTAAAACATAAAAAACCACTGAGCTGGATCCATCTTTGTTTTGATTATATCTGTTTCCCCAAATATATGCAATCTCTCTTTGAAAGGCTATACTTTTCTACTCTAAGTAAATTAATAATCACAGGTCCATTAAAATGATGCTCTGTTTTCAATAGTTGCTAATCTTTGGGGGAAGAAATGTGAGATTGCTTTAAAGAAAGAGACTGAAAAAATGGCAAAGCCCACAACAAAGTCTCCTATTCAGAAAAAATAAGAAACTAAACTTTGATAATTGAAAAAAAAAGTAGAAACGATGACTAAGGCTTTAAAGATAAAATGAAATGCTAGTCCAGAATTACAAATTAGAGGGCTTGAACTCTTGGAAGTCTATGGAGGTCCACAATTTCTCCATGGTAACTATTTTTTTCTGAGACTTTTTATTTCTTAATTCATTAAAAATAACAATAATAAACCCATTACTTGTTAAGATAAATAAATAATTTAATTTAGCCTTGTCCTTTTTGATGAAAATCTACTAGTATTGGTAGAAATGGATGACCACCCCCTTTTCCTGAGTGTACCCCTGAGATTTAAGTGTTCCCATTAGTGTTTGACTTTCCAACTTCATGGATACTACGTACTATTATAATTGACCCTTAAACAACATGGGTTTGCACTACCTGGGCCCACTTACAGCAGTCATTCTCAACCTTCCTAATGCCGCCATGTATTTTTATTGCTACAAAGGGGTTGCAACCCACAGGTTGAGAACCGCTGACTTACAGGGATTTCTTTTTCTTCAGTACAAATTATGCAAAGTGTACCTGCCTCTCCTGCACCTCCACCTCTTCTGCCTCCCACCCCTCAGACAGCAAGAAAAACTTCCTTTTCTCTTCCTTGTAGCTAATTTAATGTGAAGATGAGAAGGCGAAAAACTTTATGGTCCACTTCCACTTAAGGAATAGTAAATACATTTTCACTTTCTTATGATTTTTTAATGACATTTTCTTTCTTCTAGCTTACTATATTGCAAAGATGTATAATACACATAACATAAAAAATATGTGTTGATGGACTATTTGTTATTCGTAAGGCTTCTGGTCAATAGTAGACTATTAGTAGTCATGTTCTGGAGAAGTAAAGGTTACATGCAGTTCTTCACTGTGTAGAGGGTTGGAGCCCTTAACCTCTAAGTTGTTCAAGGGTCAAGTGAACTTTATTTGCCCAGAGCTAATAAGAAAAGAACTGAGGAGGATTTAATATGTAATGATACAGTCAAACCACATGAAGACTGAATGATCTCAATGACCACTACAAAGTTTAACATTTAACATTGTTTGAATATTAACCAAACAGTAAGTTCTAGGACAATTGAGCCATTATAGGGCACACAGTGATTACATGCCATGCATTTCAAAAGAACTCAGGCAGAAGCAGTTAATATTATATGGATGTTGCAAGAAGATGTCTTAATTTCAACAAATATCATTTGTCACACTGTATTAATGATTTTCATTTGCACTGATATGTTTGTAATTTTTCATTGTATTTAAGCTATAAATCTGTTTTAGTTAATAGTTGTACAGTAGCTATTAGCACATAGAACTTAATAGTTTAATCTTATACACACATATGTTATATATAAGTAATAGAACAATAATTTAATTTAAATTTAGAAGTTGTTCTATAATTCTTTTTTCTCTGTTAAGAATATTTTTCTCCAGCCTGAGAAAAAAATGATGCTACCTCCCTTCTTTTGTTCAACAGTTGATTTGTGTTATTGAGAACTTCTATTCTTACAGATGGATAAATTGTATATTCAAAATATCTCAATATTCCTAATTTATTATTATATCAGAAAAGTAGAAATTTAACAAATAATGAAACCTCAGTATTCTAATTAAAAAAGTCCCCATCTATAGCCAGGCTCCTTGAGATTTTAGTACCCCAGCATGTTTAATGACTGAAATAATGTAAAATTTGACTATGCCCTGGGTTGTTTACACATTAAAGTCTAGCACCCTGCTCCACATCAGGTATTCTCAAAGCAATGATTAACCATTGATACGCTGTTTCTTTGTCAAGTAGAAAGAGATGAAGCTAGGTTACAAGGAGAACCTATAGGTTGGTTTGTAAAAGCTCCAGAAGTTGCTACTAGCTGCTGGTGCCTAGAAATCTGGTTACTCAAGTGTTATCTGAGACAAAAAGCAACCTAGACTTCCTGTTTTAATTCCCTTTATCCTCCTCTTACTTCCCTAGTCACATAAATACTCTCTTTCTTATCTCTGTGACAAATCATTTCTGACAGATTGGCTCTCCTGTTTTCTCACTGACCAAATCAAATAAACCTTTCTCTATTGCCAAGCCTGGTGTCACAGCTTTTGGCTTTAGCTGTGGGTGGATACATAGGCCTGAATTTGGGGTTCTACACTATCTCTTCAAAATTATAAATATATTTCTTTCTTCTGAGACTCAACAGATTTATTGGCAACAATTTAAAAAAAGGATTTATAGCTCATAAAGCATTTTTTAAAAAATCACATAATGATCTTATTCTTAAGTAACTCTCATTAACTAGAAGATATGGGGTAAACATTAGTTTTTAGAGCCAGACTGCCCTAAGTACAAATTGTGAGTGTGCTATCTGTACCTGTGTGACCTCAGACAACTTACATAGCTCCTCAACGACCCTTACCTGTGTGAAGATAATATTGGTACCAAATGCTAGGCAATTGTGAAGAATACAGAGAAGATTTATGTGACATAATCCAGAGAAGAGGTGAAATATGATATTCGTTTGTGATTTGATCAAAAATTTTCTTGTAGAAGTAAGAGAGTTGCCTCTTGTGGTATTCTAACTACATTAGAACCTCTGTAGTTGACCACCTCCCTAAATTGACCACCTTTTATGATGCCCTAATTTTCATAGATCATACAGACACAACACACACATATCAGTACAGCTCCTTGTGATGACTACTTCCATATGTTAACCAGTTTGTTACAGCCCCTTGGGTAGTCAACTTATATATATGTAATCTTATATAACTTGCTTAAACTCCTAGTTATCTCATCTGTGATAGAAACTTGTTAGACTAAATGATTTCTTCACCCTCTTTTGTGTCAACATTGTTCTTGGTCTTCTAGTTCTCCATTGAAAGAATATATGATTGAAATATGTGTCTACTTCACCTTACCTAAAATACTTAGGGTCAAGTGTGTTTTAAAATTCAGAGCTATTTTAATTTTAGAAAGGTTACACAGTGTGTGTGAACAAATATTACATAATAGTCCCTAGCAGGATCTGGGGCAGAAGCCTATAATCAAATGTATTGGTATTTCTGCAATGAAATATATGAGAAAAACCACACTAAGCTGCATGAAAACAATAAATAGCCCTACATGATTTTATGTTAGGTTTCTATCACTAACTGAGTTTCTATGCCAAGTTTAGGGTTTTCAGTTTTCGGAGGTTTTAGATTTAGAGTTACATCTAAGCATTAACTCCAAGGACTGCTTCTATATTCTTTATTACAAGTATGCTATAATAAAAAAAATGATATAACAGACAACTTACATAGCTTCTCAAAGACCCTTACCCATGTGAAGATAATATTGGTACCAAATGCTAGGCAATTGTGAAGAATACAGAGATGAATCTTTGAATCTATCCTTAATTTTTATTGTCTAGCTTTGTGAAATAAGTAACTCTAACTCTCTGGACCTCAGTTTTTATATTTGTAAAATCAAATTTAAACAAGAAGTTCTCTAGGTTTCTTTTTATGATTAATAGTCTATTTGAAGTGAAAGGAACTAGGCACACTATTATACTTTACTATAATTTGGGGGGCTCAGAAACAGATACCCCAAAATATGGCATTTTGACACTGTAAACTGAAGAAGCAGCCACAAGGTCTCTCTGACCTTCTCTTTATTCCCCTGCCTTCCCACAATCCCCTGTAAACCTGCTCCTATTTTTTAACCCTCTAGCATCTCCCAAAGCGCAGGATAAAGTTTTTCTCGAAGTTCCTTATTTTCCTAATACCTGAACTTACCAAGGAAGAAAACAATTACCTCTGTGACCTTCCTTGAATTTTGATTAACTAAACTCATATCATAGGGAAAAAAGATGGAAGTTTGTCAGCAAACCTGAACAGACTTTGGTTACAAATTATTGTTTGCCCAACAGACTTTATCCCAGGCCATTGTATGTTCTTTAAGCCCATTAAATTCCTCTAAAAACCATTTATTAACCACCTAAAAATCATCCCCATCCACATACCCATTTTCCCTAAGAAGTAGAGTATGTAAATATCTATATCTCCTGGGGAAATGGGACAATTATTCTGTGACTCTCTTCTGCATACATCTCAATAGCTTTGAATGCATTTTCTCTTATTAATCTCTTTTTTCAGCACAACTCCAGAGGGCTAAGGGAAAGTTTTGCATTTGGTCCCTACACACCTAACTCATTCATTCAAAAAAATAAATATTTATTGAGACTTACTATGTGCCAGCACTTTTCTATCTTATAGACACTATGGTGAATAATTCTGCTGTCATTGAAATTATTTTTTGATGAGATAAAGACTGACCAAAAAAATAAATAAATAAAAAGATAGACAAGTGAACAAGAACATTTCTGATAGTGGTTTACATTATAATGAAATAACATAAGAAAAGCATTAGAGAGAGTGACTGACAGGAAA
Source organism: Galagoides demidoff (assembly GCA_963574575.1). Taxonomy (NCBI): domain Eukaryota; kingdom Metazoa; phylum Chordata; class Mammalia; order Primates; family Galagidae; genus Galagoides; species Galagoides demidoff. Next base: position 10,936 of record CAUYQV010108023.1, read on the forward strand.
GTATATTTTTGGCTCAGTGGTTAGGAAAGTCTTCTTTGTGGAGGTGACATTTGAGTTTGGATCTGAAAGATAAGAAGCAGTCAATCCTATGAAAATCTAGAGCAGAGCATTCCAGAGAGAAGACGTAATAAACTCCAAACCCCAAGGCAAAGAGGCCTGTGGAACTGAAGTATAGAAGCTAAGGGGCCAGTTATAAATGAAGCTAAAGAAAAGTAGTGTCAAGATTGCGTTAGATTTTGCAGGCCATAGTAAAGAAGGAATGAATGAAACCAACCTTTTGCCTTAACAATACTTATGTAAGACCTATTAGTCTCCAGAGACCCATTTTAACTAGCCCACAGGAACAAAAAACCTCTATTCTGTCTCATGGGAATGTTAAAATGAAAATAAAATGCAGTAATAACAAAAGTTCCAGTGAAAAATCAAATCAAAAGCCCCAAGAAATAAAATAAATGCCATCAATCATTTATTCCTTGGGGTGTTAAAACTAATTGCTTCCAATGTCTCTAGGACCTTTGCACAGAAACAAGCCATAAATATTTTTATCAGCAAGGGTATTAGAATAATTCTCTGGAATTATATCTTAATATGTTGTAGGCCAGATACAGAATTCAGACAAATAAGAGGAAAATCCAGAAGCTATATCAACTAGAAAGGTTCATATTTTAAATACCAAAAGATATTACTCAAATAAATTTAATGTAGAAAATTTTTTTCTCTTAACATTAATATTTTTGAAGATTTTATCTTGTATTCCTAATACCCATTGGATTCTACTCATTCAAATACTAACAAAGTCATTTCAAAAGTAAAACACATTTTAAATGGTGAAAATTTAAAAGATGATGCCTTGGCTCAGCGCCTGTGGCTCAAGTGGCTAAGGCGCTAGCCACGTACACCTGAGCTGGTGGGTTCAAATCCAGCCTGGGCCAGCCAGACAATAATGACGGCTGCAACCAAAAAATAGCCGGGCATTGTGGCGGGTGCCTGTGGTCCCACCTACTTGGGAGGTGGAGGCAGGAGACTCGCTTGAGCCCAGAAGTTGGAGGTTGCTGTGAGCGGTGATGTCACAGCACTCTACCCAAAGCAACAGCTTGAGGCTCTGTCTCACAAAATAAATCAATCAATAAATAAAATTAAAAAAATAAATAAAAGATGATGCCTATAAGTATCAATTTTTATAAATGCAGTAACTCAAGTTCAGGCAGCTTAGAAGAGACACTGATATATCAGTACTTACTGCTTACCAGATTGTATTGTCCTTTGGGTCATAGGAACTAACAAGTGCCTTAAGCTAGTAAACTGAAGTCTATCTCTGCTTTGTCATAGCTGCTCAAAAAATCCCCTTTTCAAAGGTAAGTTTTTCAAGAATCCCTGTATATTTTATATTTTTTCAATGAATTCAACTCAGAAATTTCTGATTATGAACCTAGCCATCATTTTCAGCAGTGTAGTTAATAAGTACAGCTAGAGTACCTATAGTTAAAAATATTCAACCTTCGGAGCAAAAGAGTTAACACATTTAAAACAAAGTTAAATACAATTTTAAATATATTTGAATATTTAGAAATGTGATTATTAGTAAAATGAAGATTTTACACTGTCTGCACTATAATAGCAACTGGTAAGTCTATTATATGCCTTTGCTTAAAACAAGAGAATAATGACTTCTCTCTTCCAAGGAAACAGTAAAAACACTCTTTCCAGTCTGCATTAAATAGGATAATGACACCTTGATGGTATATTTTATTTTAAATTCTAGTAATAAGGGGATGTGTCAGCATCCTTACCACTTAAACACCTTAAATAGCACAGTTTTCTCCGACTCTAAAAGATGTTAGCAGAGTTCAAATCCAATTTCATTAAGCACAAGTCCCAACCTGATTTATACCTGATTAGGAGATACACATGTTCTTGGATTGTCCTCCGCATAAAACATTCTAGTGGGCTGTTAAATGCAGTGCCACACTGTTCCTTCTAGATCTTTAATTTGACTACTACTTCTCTTTCTTATCATTGTCCAAAGAAACAGTCCGATTTCAGTTATATTTACACTGAGCTCTCACAAGATTTAACACGGCCTCAATTATATGCTTCAGAATTCATCCTAGAACTTGACCCAGAGCTCTGCCTTCCTTGGTAATCCACTTATGGCTTCCTTAAAGTACAAACTGGTAATTTAAAGTCACACTGAAATATAACAAAAAACATGCTAATTGATTTTCATTTCCTAAGGAAAAAAATAACCTTTCATTCACCTTTTAGTTAGATATTGAGACTAAGACATATTTTTTAAAACGGTTTGCCTTATGAAGAAGTTTTAGAATTAGACAATTTAGTTTTAGATTTAGAAAATGATTTCCTGATTCTCAACAGAAGCATCATTGGCATTTTAGACAAGAAAATTGTTCAGTAAATGAGTCTATTCAACACGTTGAAAGAATATTTATTGTATTTTCTTTAAGATTTTCTCACCTATTAACAATAACCCCCAAGCATGAAGACAAACAAAAAAATTCTCATCCACATTTACAAACAACTCTCAAAGATTGTACCCCTAGGTGGAGAGCCACTAACATTTTTGCAAAAAAGAGAATCAATAATAATAAATTTGTTTCTAATTTATACTATAAATTTGTTTCTACTTTATAGTATAAATTAGAAACCTAAGAGTTATGTTTGATTTAAATTATGGCTTCACTCAATGTTTACTGTGCAGTCTTGGGTAACTTGCTTATCTTTTCTGAGCCTTAATTTCCACACATACAAAAGTAGTGAGATAATACCTTATCATAGGATATCAAATATATTTGGCAATTAATAATTTGTAGTTCCTTGCGATTCTTGCTTATATAGGCAGACTTTTTAAGTCAGGGAAGATGAGGCATTACTTAAGGATGGCTTGCCCTCATCAGAAACTATACCAGTACATAGAAAGAAAAAGACATCATTATAGCCTTCCTTACCTCTTAACATCTCACTGCAGTTCTTCTCCACAGCATTCTACTATGGGGGGCAGCTATGCAGTCCTTCCTCCTCCATACTTCTGGTTCTGCCCATGAGTAAGGAAGAGATTGCTACCATTTCTATCCTCACATTTATAGTTATTTATTTATTTATATAGCATAGATCCCCCCAGAAGAGGATTGGTAAGTAAAAGCATTCTTACTCCAAAGTCCTACCCTGACCCCTAATATATATCAGCTCCATATACCTCCTTTCATACAGCCCAATCCTGTATGGGTTCTATAACTGGCCCTCTGTAACTTTTGTGTGTAGGGTACATTATGCTGCTGGAAAAAATCATACTGCTTAAGAATGGGTACCTGTACCAGATTATGAACCCCGAGCTCTGTGGGGGCCTTTACCTCTGCTAAGGGATCCTCTACTCTTCTGTATCTCTGAGCAGATGATGTTGACGTCATGAAGTTACCAGGCAACTTCCTTCTCCTATGCCTACACACCTGTCCATACCTACACTTGTATTTAAATCCCTCCCTCCTAATACAGAAGATCAGTGTCTCTCTTCCTCCCTAAAGGCAGATAATTCCTCAAGGGCACTGAAATGAACATTTGCCAATTCACAGAAGTAGTAGATGCCAAAATATTGTGTGATTGACATTACTCTTCAAACTGGCATGTTTAAAAAATGTCTCCCTTCATAACACAATATGAATCCATTTTGTCTTCGGAAAATTCTTCATTGTATCCTGCACACATTTCCTTTTACTATTTTAGAGGTTAAATGTATACCTCTAAACACACTGTTCCATTTGTAGTTATAAAATGTAACACATTGGGTTTATACTTCAGCCCAATATCTTAGTTTTAAATCATATGAAACCGCTAATGAGAACATGGACCCTTCAGCAGGAAACTAGCCTGGGTTATTTTAAAAAACAAAACACAGCAAAATGAAAATAATCCCATTGGTTCTTCTTGCTATGCCAAATTGCTATTTTCAAAAAGATAATCCTTAACTAAAATACCAGTCTTTCACAGTTGAGTGCATTAATTACCTCACCTCAAAACATACATAAGATGATGCCTTAAATTCACAAGGCAGTGGTATAACATGCCCGGGAAAGGGTGGAGAGAACACAATTTACAGATTTTGGCAAAATCTCCAGCTCCAATGAGCTTCTACAGTTTAGTATACACAGCTCATAATACAAAGCCTGACACGTAGAAAGTACATACTCAATAACCTATAGTGATTTTTCTTCTATGTCCAGAATTCCCCCCAAAATTCTGATTAAATATTATATGGAACTTTTTATCACGATGTTATACCTTAATAATCTTAAATTCAAAGTCTTTTAACACTTTCTATTTCTCACAGAAATAATAGAATGGAATATCACTTTGTCATCTTTGATTCTGTGAAATGAACTGGGTTTATGAACTGAGAGCAACACCTAAACAATATAACACTTGCCGTTAAAAATTTAAGCTTCAATATTTTAAAACTAGTTTAATTAGAAATGAAGTAACTTTTCAAAAGTTCAAAATGGTAAAACAATGGGAAAAAAAACCCACTGCAGGTAAAACTGTCATTGCCAAATTCCCATGTTATTTTCACTGAAATTAACTCAGGGTAATTTCATATAATAATATTGTTATTGACATTTACATAATCAAAATTTTAGCAGTTGAAAATACAAGTTGTGCATATTTTCTCTCTAGCACCTATTTTATCGTTAGCCTCAGGTAGGAAGCTTTACTTTGGATAACAATCTATCAAAAAACATGTGCTAAACATTGACTTTGTGACTGTACTTTTTTACCTCAACCTCCTATCTTAACAATTCTTCACTTCTTTTTTCAACTCCTGTTCTTTGACCTCACCAAGATATCTAGCACTTTAATCCTTTCATTTTTTTTCTCAGTTTACTAGTCCCTTTTGATCTTTTTCTTCGTTAGCCACCTTGAAACTAATGGCTGTTCATTTGAACAGCTTTCTCATCAATACCTTTGACTTCTTTTAGTGAAATTCTTTAGGAGCACCCACCCAACAATCCCCAGATAAATACTGCAACTGGTCTCAGAACTCAGCGTAGGGTCTGAAACTGCGTGGAAACGAAACCACACACTCGCACTAAGAGGAGATTAGTTACTCATTGGGGTCAGGACTTTATCAATTTCCTCTTTCATTTCAATCAAAAAGCTTTTCTCAATCATTACCATCTTTCTTTAAGTTCTTAATTCCCTCCTCATTTTGACAGTTCCTTGTAATTCTTATTCTTACACCGCCGTCCATCTCCTTAAGAAAATTTGAGGCCATTCGTTGGGTTCTCCCTGAACAGATGGACCACAGCCAGACCTGGAAAGGTAGCTCCCAGCCACAGCCAGCCCATTCTATGCCCTTCCACACTCTCTTCGATTCTCCCCTACCATCTCTATCACAGGTTGGCAAACTAGGGCCCACGTGTCAAATCTGGCTTCCTGTCTGTTTTTATAAATAAATGTATTGAAAACAACCAAGTCTGTTTGTTCACATGTTGTCTGTGGCTGCTTAATGCTGTAAGAGCAGAGGTGTGTTTCATCAGAGACCATATATAGTCTTTAAAACCTAAAAAATTTTACAATCCATCCCTGCACAGAAAGCTCCCTACCCTCTGATATAGATTATATATTACAACATCTTCTGTCATGATCTTTCTTTTCAACCTAAAAAAAAGAAAAGAATCCTTTTTTTTATAACCCCCTTTTGAATCTAAAAATGTTTAAATGTTCATTTATGTGGGTTTTTTTAAAATCAAATTCCAGTTACATAAAAAATTTTCTCTTGCCCTCCTCATCAAACTTGTCCCGAAGTACCCCATATTCTCTTGCTCTACTCTGCTTTTATATTCATTCCTTTCTCCCTGAATTTTGCTGCTACCTCCTTGTTAAAATTACTCCTGCTAAAATTAATGATGACCTTCTATCTGGCAAACTTAAAGAAAAATGTCTAGTCTTTAACTAATCCACTCATCTTGAGGTACACTCTTCTTAAAACTCTGTAATCTGATGTTCTTAAAGAATATCTAATAGGATCATTTTTTAAAACTTCCACTTCTATGCTTGTTACAAGCCAGATTAATATTGGATATTGTTGCCTCTGAGATAAGGGATTTATAATACTATTCCAAATCAAGTCAGTATAATATTTTGATAAATGAAAAAAGGATGCTTAATGTATATATTTGTCAATATACAACTGCCATCTTCACTACAGAGGATGCAAACACGCACTCGCCTGTCCCCAAACCCTTTTCCCTTCTTTTTCTTCTAGGATTATCAGCATCTCTTCACTAGTAAAAAACTGACCAAATGGTGTTGAGGACATCTTGGAGTACAACGTTTTCCTAGTTATCTCCTAGAATGAATAATAATAATAATGTAAAGAATAAAATACCTTTACTTCTCTTAATTATTGATATTCCTATGGATTGATAACATCAGTGTATCTGATACGTAGATATGTGAAATAGCCTTCTGGAGATCTACATGATCAATCAACATTTTAGTTTTTCATAATGATGATTGGCACAGGATAAGCAAATGGAAATTAAACTTGTAAACCAACAACACATGCTCACTTATTTAATATGTAATTTCCATATTCCTGAAGTTGTAATCCACCACACTAATGAAAGAAAAGTACAATAAAACTGAACGAACGTGATCTGCTTTCTTCTAGGTTACGAAAGGAGCTAGTTAATAGGTTAAGTTCTTCCTCCCGTATCTATTAAAACAGCCATGAAAACTAACAAGGAGACACAAATATACAAAATCTCTTACAACAGCAATCAATACTTTACATCTAGCTGGAAGGGAAACAAAACACTCTTTAGCTCTACTATGGTAAGAATAGATTAACTGTCTCTCTCTGACATATGTTTTCATTTTTAAAACAGAACAAAATCGCTTCGAAAGCTGGTGGAAAACCATATATGTCAACTTCTGCTTTATATCCCTATCAAAAATATGTGTGATCTGTGCCTCTAAGTAAAACATCACAGCAGCCATAAATCTCTCATGTGAGAATTCTTTCAGATTAGAACAGAGTTATCCCTTTCTCACGCCTTCACCTCATACTCCCATTTCCCCTTAAAATCAAAGTTTCATTGGGAGACTTTAGCAAGCATGTTTATGCTCTGATAGTACAAGTAAGTGACATTCAGATGCAAAGATTGTATAATACAATTAATAAGGTAGATTTAATAAATGTAAATAAAAAATTCTGTCCCATAGAAAATATACTTTCTTTTAACATATCATGGAACTATGAAAATTGTATTATTTATTATGCCATAAAAAAATCAGTATATTTGAAAACCCCAAACCCTTAACAGCAAAATTCTTTGACCATAGTGGTTTATAACTAGAAATTAAAATTAATGTTTAGGAATGAAACTAAACATAGCCTAGTTTTTCACAATTAAAAAAAAACAGTATTTTTTAAAAAAGTTTTTATATAAAAAGGAAAAAATTTAATCATTTAGAAAGTTATAAATATGAGAATATAATATGTAAATGTATGAGGTGCTTCCAAACATATTCAGAGACACGTTAATAGATTTGAAATACTGTGATTATTTTTAAATAAATTAAAATAAAGTGAACCTTCATATCGAGATACTAGAAAATTCAATCACAAGAAAAATAAAACAGGAAGAAGGAAAAACTAAAGAGATAATCAGAAAACAAAGCATGGAAAAAACTGATAAATAAAGCACTTGGCTCTTAACATAGACAATAAAATTGATAAACTTCTCACAGACCTAATGATGATAAAAATAGAATATATACTTTGGGACTGAAAAAAGAACCAATAATATAAAAAAGTATTTAAAATGATAACTGAATGTTTTGTATACTAAATTACTTATAAATATATGCTAAAACGTATAAACAAAAGTAGCAATTTTGTCACAAAAGCAAAGACTAACATGCAAGCTACATTGTATACAAGTTGCCTGATTTCAGCTGGTACCCAACTGCTCTGAACTACATTTTCTTCATCTGTAAAATAAATGTTTTGAGAAATAATGCTAATGTAGCTGTCATCATTGCTGTAATACCTTCTCCTCCTCTTCATTATTAATATTCTCTGTTAGATGAACACTTTATATTTGCACAAATACATTAAAATTTGAAAAATCTTTTTCCAATCAATGCTTTAATCCATCTGTAAGAACTAAACCAAGTACAGACCATTTCCTTTATTACTTATTTCTTGCCTGAACTTCAAGTATTAGCAACATTCAGTACATCTGAGAATATAAAACCTTAATGACATATCCTCGAGGGGAAACATTTTTATGTCTGACTTATTAAGACTGATTATATTTAATAATAAATGTGTTGCTTTTAGAGTTACATAATTGTCATTAAGCAAATACACAGGAATCAAGTTTAAAGAAAAGTAAAAAGCTTACCTAAACAAAGTTGATACTAAAAAAAGAAAATTCAGGAATTTTTTTCTTTAATCAATTCCGTATAAGCCCCTAAGATTCTGAAAACAAGAAAGCTCTATTTTTTGGTTCCCAAAAATCTTAGAATGTGATAAAAAGAAAACCAATAAAATTGAAGATCTCATATTTATTTATGTCTTAGATACTTTGTTAGGGTTATAATGTAGACTATTATTTTCAGAGTTAAATATAAAAGTAAAATATAAAATTAAGTGCCTAACTCCACACATTTTCATATTCTAGACTCAAATAACAATGACTATTAGCTGAAAATCTATGTAACAGAATTCATCTAAAGGGAGGGCAGAAAAGTCGTTTTGGTAATTAATAGAAAAATGCCAAAAACCAAACCAAACCAAAAAACTGGTAACTCTGCTTACTTATCTTTTGGGATTAAGCCATTTTAAATTTGACCTATTATTTTAAATTCATTAACACAGGAGGTCAAAATAGATAAACAAAATATAGTCTTCTATGCTCAAGAACTCATTGTAGAAGAATTAGAAGACAGTAAAGGCAAATAATTAGCAAAACATCATGATGGAGGTACAGTATACCTGCATGTCTGTCTACTGTATTATTCCTCTATACCAATTCTATAATACAGGTATATTGAAAATACCATTAATTTACCAAGTATCAATATATGTTGCTATGTTTCATATCTACACTACACTTTTGTACATTAAGAATTATGCCCATTTTACAAACATAGACCTGAAGTTTATGGAGTATAGGTTGATAAACTAATGAAACCAGGATTAAAGTAAATTTGTGTAACCCCAAAGCTCTTACTGTTTTGGTTATGCCACTGTTTTCATTAGATTAAGATATTTGAGAATTTCTGAGTTCTTAAAGTGAAAATGTATGTATACACTAGTATAAGATTCTACACTGTGGTCAAACTGCCTCCATCAATTTCAGTGCATTGATGAAAAATCAAATATAATATATTTAAAAGTGGACAACCAAAGTTCAGCCATTTGTAAAATGACATTCAGATTTATAGTGATTGAAGTTCTTCCTCAGCATCAGGATGGAGGCCAAAGAACTAAAGAATCAGGAGCTACTTACAGGATGGGAAATGCATTCAAAATGCATTATACTTATTTAAAATCTTTTAAACATTATAGCTTTTGCTAAACAACCTCAAGGTAAATACTGTCAAAACTGTGTTTTTGTCTCTGATTAGTGCTAGAGTAACAATTGAAACTTAGGTCAAGCAGAAAACTGTGATATTTTCCCTCACATTTCAATCAGCAAAGACAATGTGCATAACGCAGGCCCCTGAAGCAAACTCCCCTCCGCAGCAAGCTCCTGGAGCCCAAAGGAAATTAATAACTGCTGGATTCTTCATTGCATTTTGTCTATACAGCCATCATCTGTCTTTAAAAATGCAGAAAAGAATAATACCATCTGCGGCAGAATGAAAATCCTCCTAGCTTCATAAGTAGTCTTTAGTACTCTTCTGTCTCCTCCTCATACACTGGCTTCAGTTCCCTGAAACAACTCTACTTAGAATTCCACTTTTCTGAAAACACTTTCTACTAAGTTTTCTTCTCCTTCTTTTTTTTTTTTTCCCGAGTGCCTTTCTGAAGCACTCTTCAGAAAATAGAAAAATAAACATATTTTGCCACATTTATTTGATGAAATATTATATATCATTTGCAAATAATAAATGGAATAACCAACTAGAGTGTTTTTCTAAGTTTTCTTTTAGGCTTTACTAAAAGACATATTTTCATGTCTCTCTGGTAACACAAATTCAGGTCTCTCCAAATATTTGCAGATGGACTGGTGTCATTTTTTTCATAGGCAGAGTCCATTATGTCAAAAAAAATACATCAGAAATTAAAGAAATAAGAATATTAAACAGTAAAATATTTCATTGACAAAATGATCCTCATTCATTCAACTCAATTTATTTTTTAAAAAACTACCACAATATTTACATGCATGCAATATGTAATGTTATACTGTCTCAGACAGATTTGATCCATATTCAGTTATGAATTAATGACCACTAAGACACAGTTTACTATTAAATGCATTCTGTAATTGTAGACTAATTTTCCATGTGCCTAGCAAAAACACATGTACATACATTTTACTATGACAGCCCTGTATCTTTTGTACAATTGAATATACAAAAAATACTGGCAAATATAGTAACATAGGGGACAATACACACATTTCTTCAAATTGATACTTTAATTCTAAATGTACAATACTGAAGCTTCAGGCCCTGACCAGAACCATTATCACAGAGAAATATTGGTGGAATTTGGTTTTCCTTAATGAAATATTAAACACAAAAGCAAACTACAGCTTCATATATTAATAGATGTTAATGGTTGTCATTAAGACCAAATCACTTTGATACAATTTAAAAACTTTCATTCCTCCAAATAAAGAAAACATAAAACTTTATTGAATGACACAAAAAAGTGCAGAGAAATACATGTTCTCATATAGGATCCCTTAATATAAATGATGTCCATATCCTCACTGTAACATATAATGTTATTTTACTGTTAATTAGAATTTTTAAAAGGCTAGAGAAAATCATTCTAAAATTCATTAGAAAAATGGTAATTGCAGAGGAACTCTGTAAAAATAGACGAAGAATAGGGCTTTGTCCATTCATATATTAAATCTTACTCAAAAGCGATCTTAATTAAACTAGAAGTGTACAAGAGTATAACAAAGATTAGAAACAGAAACAACTACACATCAGAACTCAATATATGTCAAGGGCAATGTTCCATTTTAGAGTGGAAAAGATGAATGAATCAATAAATGTTTTAGAGAAAAATGATTTTCTATTTGTTGGTAATAAAATTAGAGCCCCTCTTCACAATATATTCAAAATATATTTTCGGTAGCTTGGAGGTCTAAGGCCAAATAATGAGACAATAAAGATTTTTATAAGAAATATTTCAAGATAATTTTATAAACTTGCTGGCACAGAGGACCTTCTTAAACATATTTTAAAGACCAGATGTTAAAAGAAATAAAATTTACATATTTGTCAATTCTGGTTATATATATTTACCTTTTAATTTTATTGTTTTTAAATGTGCTCTCATTGGTGCTCAGAAAGGGTAAAGGGTTTAGTTTTTTGTTGTGCTATGTTTTGCACGGAATCATTTTGTGCTGTCCTCAAACCTAGTGACAATTATAAAGTTAGCTTTTAAGGGATTCACAGCATAGTAGAACAAGAAACTCCTGGGTGGGGACCACTTATGTTCATAATTGTTTGAGCTTGGCAAAGTCATTTAATCACTCTGAGTCCCAGTTCCTAAATGCCTAATATAGAATTAAAGAAAAAGAAAAAAACTGTCTAAAATATCTTTCAGGAAGGATAAATATATGTCAGACAAGATGTAAGCTACTCTCTATGAGTAGCTCCTGTTTAATGGTGTGTTACTAAATAATTTAACCTAGAATATTGGGATCTTTTTTTTATTCTTTCCTCATTAAACAAATAAAAAGATTTTATTTTAAATGAAACCTTTTACATTGGCATGAAATTTGAATAATGACTTCATCAGAGATTTTAGTCTTTACAGGTTTTAGTCTAACTGATGCAAGGGCTTACTGTTCCATGCCGGGCAGAGGAAAGAGTCATGGAGTCCAGCTAGTAATATCCTAAGAATATTAGAAGCCCTAGGTTGTAGGAATAGAACTGGAAATGGTTATTGGAAGAAAAATCCTCTAGAATTGTCAGTTCCTAGGTTGCCTTGAAGCCTGACTACCAAATAAAAATGAGATGGGTCAGTGATTAAGGTAAGACAAGATGAAATATCAAGAGAAATGAGTGGAAGGAAGCCAAGGAAGAAAGAAGGCGAGGCATGACAGAATTCCTCAAGGTTCATTTCTAGCCCGAGAACTGAGAGTATGTTTTTAGGCTTGAGCAAGAAAAAGTTAAAGGAGCTGACAGGTAAACATTCTTATCTTTTCTTAGCCTACTTGTGACCTGCACCCTGTGTTCCCCTTTTCTGAGACACCAGCATCAGGTCTCTTTTGTGATGAAGTTCTTGCCCTTACAGGTCATCACAACACTCCCACTTCCCAGCTAATGGCCGAACTACCCCGTGGTGTCTCCCTCTCTACTTGGCACCCATTTCCCTGTGCTTTCCATCTCTTGTTATCATCACAACTCTCCATGTACTGTGGCATCTGTACTTAAATAAGGCCAAATCTGGGCCCCAGTCAAAATTCCAGGCTCAAGTCACTAAACAAATAATAACAGAAAACTCTCTCTTTTTTTTTTTTTTCTTTTTTGTCCCTCACAAAATACAGAGGCTGTTTCTTCCTGCAATCCTCAGGCAAACCAGACAATCTTTTGACCTAACCTGTCTAGAACTCTTGGCCAGTCTGAGCGATGTTATTTCTATCTGGCTAAACTCTTAAAAAATGTGTTCAGACTGAAACAGCAGATAGAGGTGGTGTTGGGGAGCCTACTACTAACCTTATGAAATAACATTATTTCTTCACAAACAGCACCAACCAACCAGCCCACTGAAACTTTTATCTTTTAATAATTTGCCTAGATTGTCCCTAGGAAATCAATCAGGACCTACCTGCAAACCCCCAAATGGTCCTGATTACAAAAATTTTGCTTGTGCTTGATGAGACTACTGACTTTGTTAGTTCAGATGAAGCAGTCAAGGAATAAGTTTGTCTTAAATTGTGCTAAGCAACCCCCCTTGCCACTGGACATATTTGCTTATGAAAATGTGTACTGTTAACTGTCTTAAAGCAGTCTTTTCTACTTCAGTTTTTTAAAAATATTTTTAGAATGCAGAAGGGTTTGAAATAAAAACTTAGATACTAGAACAGGAGTTGAATGCTCTCTGCGCCGTTTTCTAATTGTATGCTTCCAGCAAATTATTTAGTCTGAAGTTTCTTATCCATAAAATGGAAAAGAATAGTGTTTGCCTCATAATTCTATCCCTCTGCCTGAAATATTCTTTTTCCTGATATTCACAAGAATGGCACCCTTACCTCCTTCAGATTGTTGTTAAAATGTTATCTTCTAAGTAATGCTTCTTCTTGATGAACCTCCTTAAATTTATACCCCCAAGCATTTTATAACTCTATTTTTCTCTTAGCACTCATGCTACATAGTTTATTAATTTGATTGTTGTCTCCTCATTCTCCACCCCAAACCAGAAAAAAGGCACTAGGGATTTCATCTGTGTAGTCACTGCTGTATCTCCACCACTAGATCATGTCTAGCACATGGTCTCAATAAAGGATTAAATGAATCGAGTAAGTGGATAATACAGAAGAAGTCCTTAACATAGTGTCTAGGACAGTGAACAAGTGAGATTATTATTATTATTGAGACAGAGTCTCACTCTGTTGCCCTCAGTAGAGTGCTGGGGTGACATAGCGCAGAGCTACCTCAAACTCTTGGGCTTAAGTGATTCTCTAGCCTCCCAAGTAGCTAAGACTACATGCACACGCCACAACACATGGCTATTTTTTTTGAGATGGGGGTCTCACTCTGGCACAGGCTGGCCTTGAACCTGTGAGCTCAGGCAATCCACCTGTCTTGGCCCCTCCAGTGCTGGGATTCCAGGTGTGAGCCAACATGCCTGGCCACAAGTGAGATTACATGCAGAAATAAATTATTTCTATAGAGTTTCACCATATGGAATAAATGGAGAAAAATATATACCTATAAATAACCATGAAACACTTAAAAAACAAAGTTATACAGTTTCTGCTACATAGAACTAGTTCTATAAATATCACCATGCATTTATTGCTCATTCATTCATTTATTCAAAGAATGTTCTGCTTACTCTGTGTACAGCACAGTATTTTCCTTCTTTAAGAATTTGTTGAAGTAGCATTTTTTGATCTTTACATGGCTTAGATAAAACAGACGTTATATTTTGGCTTCATTTCTGTTCTGATAGCCTACACTAAGGTTCAGCAATCTATTAGGAAGATGTATTAAGCTACTTAATTTTGGGGTGGAGAGGAAGGTCTGATCGTTCACGAGCTACTGACGTGTGGCAGTAGGAGAAAGGATTGCAATAATATTAAGTTCTACCACAAATTTTTTTCTGTTTGTCCTCAGAAGTATCACCAGGTCCTATATTCATTCCAGGCATGAGGTAAACACTCAATAATTTCTTAAAATAAATGGCTAAAAGCAGAGTGTGTGTGTGCCTCCTCTCTCTTCTGAAAGCACTTAGCGTGCCTTTGCAGCTATAAGAAAAAGATTTGTCTTATGATCAATTATCCCATCTGAGCAATAGTTTTAGCATCCAGCTACATGTTTTCAATTCCTGGTCTTTGCTGCCCTGAATTCACTGGATAAGCAATTATAAATTGCCAAATATCACATGGCTGGGGTCTCTCAAATTATGGTATAGTAGAAAATATATAGGATTTTGAGTTGGGCAGACCTGGATTTGAATCCTACCTCATCACTTACTTGACCACCCATAAAACTTTTAATTTCTCTGAGGTTCAATTTCCCCCTCTGTAAATTGAGGATTATAATATCTAACTCAAAGGGTTAAAAGTATTAAACAATGGTCTCAACACTGACTTAAAATGAATGGGAATAGACCTCATTGAGAGTTTTGCCATTGTTTCAGAAAAAAGATTCATCTGTATGAACATGACCTCAGGAGACAATATGATGACAATACAGAATTGTTAGTATTAAGTGTCAATATTAGAAATATTATTTAGACATTGCATCCAGAAAAAAAAAATAACCAGTGTTTTTTCATAAAATAAAATGTAAACCCATTCTTTAGTTATTTTTTTTGCATTTATTTAAAAAAGCTCATAAGCTCATAAAGCAGTTGGGAAAAACAACTTTAACTCAGTCCAAAATGTATGAGAATCTTAACATTAACCTAAATTTAGGAGTGGAAAGAAACAGTTTCTAAAATAAGTAAAGACATATTTGTCCTGTTTGTTATTATAGACTGTATACATACATATTCTTATGAATAAATAATAGATTTAAGAATTTCAAACAATAATATGGGTCATGTTTGGTCTGTGACATATTGGATATAGCTGGCTAATAAGTCAAACCTAGTTCTCAGATAGAACATACATGACAAAACCTTCAAGCTCTAATATAAACCCTTCCAAAAAGAAATATAAGTCCGTCCACTATCCTGTGAAAAATTTACACCAATGCATGTAATTTTCTGTGTAGGGCGTGAATTCAATGAGTGACAAATAAGCAAGTTTGAGGACAGGAATGCTCAAGGGGTATGATGATTCCAGATGTCATGATTCAGTTCACACTTGGAATAGCCCTGAAGCCTGCATAGCTGTTAGCCACATTTTGGAGGAGAATAAAGATCCTTTTTTTATACAAGAAGGAAAAGTAGTATCTAATGATCATTCAGAAAGCTACAAAAATACTAGATCTTGTCATTTTTTAAAGTTGTTTGAGATAATTTATCTGAAATTGCTTTAATTTTTATCATAGAAAAAAATCATTTTAACAGAACAATATATTTCAATACTATAATAGAAACTGTTAATTATTCATCTATGTACTGTGTCCATGCATTCACACAGATAATTTCTGTTAAGCCTCAGAACAACCTTGTGAGAAATGCATTACCATGCTCTGTTTACAGATGAGACCACTGAGATACTGGGATATTTATAATACACAGAAGGAAGAATCAGGGTTCACGGTCACAGGCATCTTTCTCCATATCATCCCTCTACTTAGGTTATTCATTATTCCGGATCATTATATCCCCCCTCCAAAAAAACCCCACAACAATTATCTAGGGATTTGAGGATTTTTACTTTAAATTGTGGATTTAATCAATTAAAAAAATTTTTTTAACACTGTGGTCCCCAACCCCTGAACCATGGACTAGTACTATTAGGAAGGGGGCTGCAAAGCAGAAGGTAGGTGGTGGGCAAGTGAATGAAGCTTCAAAGTTTCACCTGTATTTACAGCCATTCCCCATCACTCTCATCACCTGCCATAAGATGAGCAGCAGCATTAGATTCTCCTAGAAGTGCAAACCCTACTGTAAACTGTCCATGTGGGGGATCTAGGTTGCTCCCTCCTTATGAGAATCTAATGATCATAGGTAGAGATGTAATGTGCCTGAATCATCCCGAAACCATCCCCCTCCCAACCTCTGCCTCAGTAAAAATTATCTTATGATACTTGTTCCTGGTGCCAAAGAGATTGGGGACCACTGTTCTCACACATCAAGTAGGATGTCTTCATGTGGTAAAATTTTAAAGAAAACAACTAATAAGAGAACTATGTTGAGAATTTTTATAAATTGGCCACTGTTATCCAAGTTCCAGGTTGAAAAAAGGCTGTGGAATCTGCTAAAACATTGTCCAATTAAATTAGAAATGACATGTGGTTAGAAAACAAAAATAGCATCCAGTGTGTTCTTTGGTTAAAATGTCAGTTTTCCAAAGATACAATTTTTCCAAAGTAACACTGGTTTTGCCCAATGCACCTGGAACACCTGGGACTTATATGAAATTTGACAATCAATACTTTTTACTTTCATAAAATTTCTATATAAAATAAGAAGAATGATAGATATATATTTACATAATTTTTACCCCCTTTTGTGTTTTTTGTCACTCTTTTAAAATAATTTCTAAAGTGATTTTAAATTAAATAATCACTTCACTTTTTAGTAAATAGTCATTGTCCCAAGTTGTTAGGAATTTCTGCTTAACCCTCAGTTTGTTGGGTTTGGGTTTATTTAGAGCAAAGGACCCTAGCAAGGGGACATTTCTCTCTAGACATTGGTCCTCCCTTCCAACTTTAAAGGCATTCAGTGACCACAGAAAAAGGCCCAACTTCATCTCTAAACAAGAGCTACCAAAATACCATGATTCCACAAAGTTTGCTATCACTCAAAATTCACTTGTAATATCTTGACAGTTAGGTAATTTATCAGCATGGGCCAAATGATAAAATAGACTTTGACTAGTTATGGCCAAATGTGAGGTAATGAAATAATGTACATAATAAAGCCCTCTGCATGATTTCTGCAACAAAATACTAAATTAATGTTAACCATGATGGTGATGATGATGTGTAAATTAGCACAAGAAACAGATGTTACATAAAAGAAAGTTGGAAAATGGAAAAATGCCCAAATATGTAGACCACCTAATCACCTTAATCTCTCATTTTATCAATGTCTTGTAGGCTCTTTCAGGGTGTATGTAACCTCTCATTTGACTTTGTATCTATAATATCTAGCATAATTCCTAGAACTTGGTAGATATTTATTAAATATTTTGGTTCAATGAATGAAATTTTCATAGATATTATCTATTCACATCAGTTGTGCCTACCAGTTCACAGGATAAGGACAATGTCTGAATTCTCTCCTTTGAAAGACAGAGAAACTATCTGGGAAGGAAGAGGGAAAGGGAAGAAGCAGTTGAATCTGGGAAGCTACACACTAACATCAGTGCCTAGTCCATCCTTCAAAGCAATTGTGGTCTGACAATTAAGTTTGCAAACTCATCCTAGCAAAAACGCTTTGAAGGATGGACTAGGGACTGGTGTTGGTGCATAACCTCCCAAGAAGAGTGCTTCAAAGGTGTTCGTAGTGATATTCATAAATGAGGCATGCTGCACTTCTTCTAGGATAAGTTTGTGAACTTAATTGTCTGACCTCATAGACACCACAAACATTATAACTGATTACTTTTTAGATGTAAATATAGAGCTTGTCTCCCTCAGAAAGTACAGAAGTACTAGTGTAATGACTTCATTTATGTGGTTTCCCTTGACCCTCATTTTTCACTCTCCATTGTCTAATTTCTTACAGCATACAATTCACTGAGAGGAGTGTGTAAAGTTCTGAGTATAGTGCCTAAAACCTAGTTAGTAACACAAAGTAGGTACCACTATTATCTCTATTTTATAGAAGAAGGAACTAGGAAAAATGTAATTTTTTAAAAAATTGCCCACAATTTTATAGCTAGTAGAAGCTGATTTGGATTCTCAACTATTAAATTATATTGCCTCTCAACTTCAGACATAAAGTTAGGGGGAGAGGGATGAGCAGGGGGAACAGGAGTCTTTTCATCCAAGAAATTCTAGATCTTTAATTTTATTTTTCTTCCACCAGTACTTCTTAATTACTTTTAGAAGCCAGTAATTACTGGCTAAAATTAAATATATCTTCATGAAGAAATTGGAGGGTTTAAATAGCATTTAGAGGTATAGTACATACATGTTGGTCATTCTGTAAGAAATAAAAACAACTATATTCCTTTGAGACGTGGCAAATGATTAGATTTTATTGGCACTAATTAGAAGATGATACTTACTATGAAAATAAATGCTTCTTTATTGATTTCCAAGTTTCTGCTTCATCAGCCTATCTGACTCATTGTCACTAATTCTATATACCAAGCATAGCCTTATTTTATTCATCTAAAAAATACAAAGGCATGTCAATTTCATGGAGTTATTGTGAGGATTAAACAAGGCATCAGAAAGATTTAAGTAGGAGAGTGACATAATTAGCTGTGCATTTTAAAAGATTACTCTAGGCTTTCCATATAGAAAATATTTTAGCAAGTGATAACACAGGAGACGAAGAGTCCAATTCAGAGATATGTGGTCTCAATAAAAGATGATGCTGAATTGCAGTAAGAGTCGTGGCAATTAAATTGGGAGGAAATGCACGGATGGTCAGTTGGATGTAAAATCACTAACATATAGTGATAAATGGGAGGGTTAGGGATCGGGAAGAAAAAGGAAGGACTTTCAGTTTCTGACCTAAGCACCTGAGCCAGTGGGGGTACCATTTACTAACATGGACAAGACTGGAGGAAAAGCAGGGCTCTATGAAAAGAAACACAGTTGGATTAAAAATTCAACTGAGGGCAGCGAAGGCTTGAGAATACCAAGGGGTGATATCAAGTAATTGAATAGATTTGGGTTTGAAGATAGAAATATATAACATATTTGAACTCGATACATATGTTTGCAAATTGTTGACACATTACTATCATTGAAAACCATAAAAAGAAATGAGGTTTCCTAGTACAGGTGTAGGCTGAAAAGAAAATGGGATGACTTCAAACTTAGAACTTCAAACTTTACTATTGTTTTAAAAGTTATTAATATTTATTCAGAATTTATACTGTACTAGACATCATACTAAGGGCCTTATATAGATCATTTGAATTAATCCTCAAAACAATCTAATTTTCTATTTTATTAGCGAAAACAAAGGCTTTAAATCTGCTTAAGTTCCCATAAGTAGCCAGAGGAAGAGCAAGATATTGCTCTTTGACAAACTGCCTAGCATAAGACTCAACAGAATTAAAACTGTAAGGAGAGGGCTTGGCACACTGAAGGTATTTATAAGTGGTAGATATTGTTGTTGCTTTAAAAATAAATTTGGGAGTAAAGTCAATGGATTGTCTACACTCACAAGAAGTCTGTTATATGCTGTACATTTATAACGTTTTTCTGTATGTATATAAGTGTTTTAGCTTGCTAAATAGTTTAAAGATAGTCTCAGAGTCAATTAAATTCATATGCTTCAAATAAAAATGTGGTACAGTATTTATGGAAGATATTTCAGAAAATAAAGGAGAAAAATAACCAATCACACCACTGCAAAACTGCATTTTTGTATCTACTTGTGATACTTAGTACATTTCCTTGCTATCTTTTATACTTCATCTTTTCTGTAAAATACTTTGAACCATTTCAGACATATAATTGTATATTTTGTTTTTAAAACTTGACATTACTTCATAAGCCCTTGGTATCTTATTATAGACTTTGCAACAACTGCCATCCCTACATTAACAGACTTTTCTAGTTTATTTAATCACTTTCTTCTTATTGAACATTTAGTTTATGCATAATTATAGAAGGTTATACAAAATTATGTTACAAATAACTTAATTCCCCACCCTTTTGCATTAAAAATTATTTACTAAAGAAAAAGTTCCAAAGCTGGTATTACTAAGTCAAAGACTTCCAATTTATACCAAAATCTTATATTCCAAATTTTATGCTAAGCTTATTTTTTATTCCCCATAACACATAACATAGTGCTATACACAGAGCAGGTACTTTATAAACACATATTATTTAAATGACTAATAAAATAGATGGGAAAACTTTGCCAAACCATTATTTTCACCCTGACTTAACTTTTCAGTATATTAAATAAAACTCACAAGGAAGCCAACATTATTATAAACATTTAGCAGCAGAAAATCAACAATAAAATACTATGAAAACAAAATAAACTATAGGCATGAAAATTCTATTCTTTAGCATATGGTCATCTAACTTCCAGTTTATAGACTTTCAGCATGGAAAAATTTTTAATCAATTTTTAAAACAACTCATTGCCAATTACAAAAACAAACATAAACAAAAGAAAGAATTGAATTTTAAAATACCTTAAAATAATTTTTCAATCTAATTTTAGAAGTTCTATTTTAATAGAATCACATGTAAAGTACTTCAAGACAGAATAAAAATGAATATTGAATTGTCCCAAATAATATGCTTCAATCTTTTTTTCTCCCACCTACTGGTCTTGCTGCTAGTTCTTTTTTGTGAAGCAGTCATATATACTCAGTGATTGTACGTTTGAATCCCAAATTCAAAGCTCAATAAAGGAGTTGTGCATTCAGAATAATTGTACTGACCACTGGACATATTCCAAGCATTGTACTAGGAACCTCCCTCAACTGTTTGCAGCATTCATTTCAAATGTTCCTTTCTCCTTCTCTTTTGGAGTTCACGCTATTATTCTGCCCCACGTCTCTTATTTAACTGGGTAACTCACTTTCATTCTCAACCCTAAGACTGAGTTAGATGCCCCACATGCTGTACTATTATAATCCTATGCATATTCCTTGTAATATTATGTCATAATTGCCTATTAACTTTTTCCTATAAATCATAAGGACTCCAGTTATCCTTATAATGTGAACACTTGTGAGCATGTTGTGCTTATAAGTGTAAACTCTTGAGACATCCTGGTATATATGACACAATTTCACAATTGTAATTGGTTCCATAGTTTCTTATGCATTATATTTATTCTTCTGATTAAATTGAAAGTTCTCCGGGGCCAGAGTTCTCACCTTAATCATCTTATGTAACCTCCAGAGTGCTAAGACAAAATAATCATTAAGTTTGAGGAGTGGTAACACTGGATTCAATCACAATTCTAATATAACTACCACTGGAGTCTACTTCACAGGCAATCTAAAAATGCTGTTTAAATTCTTCTTTATGAACCAGGGATTTGACAATAAGGTAATTTGTATATAGTCCATTAGAAAAGCAATTTCTTAACATTTTCCAAGAGCAAAACCTCCATATTCAAAAATTTCTTTTCTCAGATCTCTCCTACTAAATAAACTGAAAGTCAAAGACTACTATTTGCATGTTTGTAATAATTTCATTTTCTTTTAAAAAATAAATGAAGTTTTAACTAATTGAGAAATAACTTCTTTTCCTTACAAGATTTTTCCTCCTCTGGCAAGATCCAAATTGATGTAACTCCTTGGCTTTTCTCTCACAATTAATTCTACCCTGAGTGAGGATTGGGGGTGAGGAACTATAGTAACTTCTCTGACAGTCACTTTTAGCAAAAAGTAAGCCAAGCATAAGTGGCCCACCTGCACCATTCTTTCTCTTGGGAGCAATAAACCGCAGGGAGTAAGTGAGCCATAGGGAGCAGCTGCTTTTCAGCACGATTCAAAGGGCTGCTCTTTCTCACTATTGCCAGCAGGTCATCCCAGTTCATTACTGGTTGCAACTGGAAGAGGGTGGGGTCAGGAGGGAATCTTCCTATTTCCAAGGCTTAGTTAGCAGACCTATTTGGCTTTTATAATGACTCAAATGTTCCAACATAGGCTTAATCAGCAATAAAGGTAATATTTTGTCTCCATCTGCCACATTTTTGTTCTACTTTTCAAATTATTCAAAGCCTAGGCAGAGAAGAGGTCTACCATTTATTGGCTCCCCACAGAGATCAACAGATGGGAATATACAAAAATGGAAATAGCTTTGGTGTCATGGGAGTTAAACTATAAGTGATTCTTCCCTTGTATGTTCCTCAATTTTCACTATTGTAGCAAAATACTTTTATTTTAAAAAAGGGGTTGTCGGAAGAACAACAAAAATGGCAAAACAAAGAAACTAAAATTATGTCTGTACTACATATCAAGTTTAGTACTGTATCTGCTTGAAAATAATGAAAATGAATTTCAAAGGTAAAACAACATAACTACAATGACCAAACTTTCAACACAAAATAAAAGTATAAAAACATATGCCTGCTTTTAAAGTTCAAGGACATGAGCTTAGGTGCTATGGATAGTCTGAGTTTTACAGAAGAAAAGAGGAAATAAGATGACACTTTTCAACAACTCCATAAGGCAAGACATTTTGCAAGAAAAGAACTACTTCTCAAGAGATGTGTGTTATTCTCTAAAGAATTTTAAACATCATTATCATAGTTGGCAGAGATAGTATCCAATATGTCACTTGAAAATATGTCCCTAAATGAAGCAAATGATGGCTGTAAGAAGCTTGGTCTAAACCTGGACCTGAAATTTAGTTTACTTGAGGCTCAGGTCTAGCGGGAAGAGCCAAACTTCCACCGGAGAATTCTCAAAGCAACCCTGCTTCCTTCATCTTACTGGCTCCCATAACCCCCCCTTTCTGCTTCTTGGAATTTGATGGCTTCAGTTCAAAGGATCCCTAAGAGAGCTTTCTAAAGTGCAACCTAATTCCCTCCATCGTAAAAAAGAAATTAGTTCTGCTCTAAGAGCTCTGTATCTACAACAGGGAAGGGGCCTTGAGTGGAGTTCCCTTAGCAGCACATTGACAGATACTATGTAGCATGTCTGACTTACCAGAACTCAGGAATCTTAGGTTTTATTCTGAACAAGACATAAAATTACATAAATTTGAGCATAGAAATGGATATACGAAGATAGGCTAGAAATCTTTCAAGTGTGGCAAATAATAAAATTCCCTTGACTAGTAAAGAAAAAATAATTTATTATAAAAACATAATTTTTGATTATTGAATTATCTATTTTCATTTTTCTTCTCTATTAATCTGAAAGACTATTCCTATAGTTTTACAATCTGCAAAATAGAAATAATATTTCATATTGAGGTTTAAGTTGGGCAACAATTTTAAAGAAAGCTGGCACTTTCAGGGCATACCTCATAGAAGGCAAAAAAATTAACACTAGTTTTCATAGTTTATAGATGTCTTGCTTTTTGCCATTCTGACTAACATAAATTATTTCCTAAACTTCATGTAGTGTAAATGCTGCCAACTTGCATTTCAAACTCCTTTAAATCTTTAACTCTTCTTCTCCATCCTGTACATACAGTATCCAAACCCGTACATTACCTTCTCTCTTGGAGATCTACAGTAAATCTTCACATATTACATGCTCCAAAATGCTCTGTTGAAGAAATATTTCCTTTTTTATTTGTTTCTTTAAATGTTTGAAAAAGCTCTATCTTAATATCCCATTGGGTCCATTTCACAGAACACCATAGGTAATAGGGATAGTTATCTCTCAGTGGCAGAATTTTGGGTGTTTTTTTATTTTTTTGTTCTTTTATACAATTTCTTTCCGAGTCTAAAATTTTCATATTTTACAATCAGGGAAACTATTATTTTTTTTTCTTTTATTCTTATTTTATTTTTGGAATTTTTTGTCAGGGCCAGGTTTGAACCCACCACCTCTGGCATATGGGGCCAGTGCCCTACTCCTTTAGCCACAGGTGCCACCCTGAAACTATTATTCTTAAAAAGGGCCTAGCAACACTAAAGCAATATTTGCCAGGTTCTTTCTGTCCTTAGAGCTTTGTCCCTAGATCTGAGTGTCTTAGTTTCCTCATTGATTACCATGGACATTTCATCAGTAGGATGAAAATATTATTTCTATAATACTTCTCATGGTAAACATTTTGAAATTCAAAAGCAAAAAAAAAGTATGGTAACAAATAAGAGCAACACATCTCCATTTTAAGACTTCCTTAAAAATTCAAATCCATGGGTTCATAGGTTGAATTATTACACTGAAAAATGATCAGTTTGATTTTCCCATGTTGAGACACTCTAATTCAGATTTTATAGCTTTTGGAGTAAAATAATTTAGCCTCAAAGAATATGTGGGCTATTTCTTAGTTGCATGACACATGTATAGAATATGATATACTATATAACCTCCCTGAATATGTTTTCTCCTCTGCAGAATAGGAACAAAGTCACTTACATATCAGGGTTATTAAGAAAACTAAGTGGGAAAGGTCTTTGTGAAAGTACTTTGTAAATAAAAATACAGAATTCTGTACAGAAATTATTTTGAAAGAAAGAAAAAGCCTCTCCTTTTAAATTCAAGTTGAAACAATATGAATGCTGCAGGGTAACGCTCACATTTCTTAAGAGCTTGTCCTGAAAATACCATTTTGTAAAAAACTCACCATTAAATGTCAGATAGATGTTTCCTCTCTAACTAAAAGATATTTTGATTATTAATAGGTGAAAATGCAGTTTCCAGTAAGTGAGATTTTCACCTATTACCATCATAAGCATTCTACTCTCGCTGCCTTAGAGATCCCCTTTTAGCTTTCATTCAGAATAAGTAAAATGTGTTAAAATTGCCTTGTTAATAGTCTACTCATTTATTTTGCTAGAGACTGGTGATAGTTTTCTCAACTTTGATAGTGTCTTCTTCCTTTTAATAATGCAGCACCTTTTTCTTTTTTTGACTTTCAGTATGTGACACAACACAATGATTTTTTCCTTTTCAATAAAAAGCACATATTATCAAACTGTCCGACTACACTTGACTAGATTAGAAGATTGATGAATGTTAATGAAAAGCTAATGGTCTTTCTTCTTTTAATTGCCTTTCTCTGCAACATTAGTCTTTCTTATAACATGACAAGCCACAGGCCTGAATCCCTAAAAATGAGTATATTCCATATGCAACACAAAAATTAGCCAGGAAAATCTATCCAATTAAAGGAATGGTGGGGAAGAATCTACTGCAATAATTAATATGAGATTAACAAGAGAGAAATCTAATTTGATCCCTTGGAAATCAAATCAGCAATGACACATTGTCTTTTCCACTCTGTAAAGTCAGAGAAATGTGAGAAATAATGTTTGGACTTCTCTATACTGATTATATAACAATTTTTAAACACTATCTGGTACCCTATTATATTATTTAGCTAAGCCATTCAATATCTCTGACTTCAGTTTTGCCATTTGTAAAATTAGTGGCCATAAATATCTATCAACAGGGACAATATAAATTATGGTCCATCAGTACAATGGAATTTCATGGAGCCATTAAAAGTGATAAACGTGAATACTACAACAAAATGTGCAAATCATATTTATATGGGTAAAATGAGGATAAAAATTATTTGCATATTAAAATTAAAACTATGCATAAAATACTTAAACATGGACAATGATCTGAGGATATGGAGAACTGAATGATGTGTTCTCATTCTCCTTGTCATTTTTATAATTCCTAAAAATCTTCAATTACTCAGTATAATTAAATATTTAAACTATGATTAGGGTTAAAATTCGAGGACCCTATACTACCATGATATATATGCATATAGTTGCTTTGTTTCTTAAGTATTTTGTGTCTTTATGAAATTCCTAAAGAAGAGATCCATGTGTTTTACCCATTTTCAATCCTCTGCACATGAAGCCTAAGCACATGCAGAAATGCTAATAAACCCAGAGATCTGGGATTTGTACCATCAAATAGTTCAATCACTGCCAATCCCCAGGTACCAATTATGTCATATTTTAGAACCCAGGTTATGTGGTTCTAGAAAAAGAATTAGAAGCTTTCAGCAATAGCTTTACTACATGTATCTTTCTACATGAACTACACTTCCATAAGGGTGGAGATAAACATGCTGTGTCAGTTATATTCTATCTAGCACCTAGCACTATGTCTGCAATATGGAAGACCAGCCACAACTATCTGCTTGCCGTACTGTTAGATGAAAAATTTCTAAACCTAAATGCTACTGACATTTTCATTGTTTTTTTGTTTGTTTGTTTGTTTTTCAGTGCTGTGCATTATATGAAGTTCCGCAGCATCTCTGGCCTGTGCTTACTAGATGCCAATAGTTCTATTGAAATTGCCCCAAGCCATATTTAGTTGTAGGACATAATTGCTTAGCAGAAATGCTACCAGTACTTTCTCATGACACCAGTGTCAGATGATATAAGCAGGAAAGTATGCTAGTATTCTTAATAAGAATTACCATCATCAGTACTTTCAACATCCACCACATGCCCTAAGTCATTCTACTGAGGTTTTACAATAGCTTAAGAGAGATAAGGTTTATAACCCACAATTTAAAAGGAAAAAAGTGGTGGGGGAAATACAATGAGAAGAGAGCAAGTTATATCATAGTGAAAAAGTCATTAACTGGCTAATACCTAATATATTGCAAGAATTCTCATCATCTTTCCAATAATTCACCTAGTGTGAATGAGCACATCTTATAGGAATCTCTATCAGCAATTGTTAAGATTCCTTCTTTATCTCAGGTAGATGTTTAGTCTTTCCAATCATCAGTGGCCACAATGCTTAAATTATGAAAAATACAGAGAATATTTCAACAATTCCAGCCTTCCAAAGAAGAGAGAACTGATCCACTGTGTTATCACACAAGCACACACAGGCATACACAATTGCATATATACATCTTTAGACTGAGGGCAAAAAGGTTCATGAGGCCTTTGCTGAAAACAAAGAAGGAATTTAAAGTACATATTTAAAAATAACTTCCTAATAGATCTCCATTCTACATCCTTGCTGATCTTCCTACTCTAATTACATGGGCTGAACCACACTGAAGAGAACATCAAAAATTTTCCTTTCCAATGGAGAAAACAATAGTAGATCTAAGGAATAAGCCTTTGTCTTTCCTTTCTTTAGGCCCTACCTCGACCCTCAAACTTTCCAGACTTGAATGTACCTTTCAAGATAATGATGTCAGAAATGTTTTTTTCTGAGCACTCCTCTCTGAGAAAGCTGATTTAAGATAAAAAAGAATCAAGATGTTGAGTAAACAACAGATTTATATAAAATAATGTGATTTGTTATATCCTTGATATATTTTTATATCAAACCTGACCACCATTCAATTTCTATCTAGATTTTGATTCTTTCAATCATATAAAATGTATAAAACTTAATCATATTTTCTGTATTTATCTCAATAAGTTTGTGGTTTACTGAGCATTCAGCCTCTGTTTGCTCAGTAGTAACATCGTCATCAGGCTTAAAAGTTTCCTATATTCCTTGTACCTGAGCCTGAGTACCCAGTTAAAGCCTCAAGCCACTAGTGGCATCATTAATGCCACAGTGATTAAGTGAGACAGCCAAGCTCCAGTGCACCATGAAGAACAACAGGAGATTTCAAAGTCACCAAGTTTGAAGCACTGTTATGTTTCTTAACCAAGGAAAAATGCATTAAGCTCCTATTATTTTCACATTCTTTAGGTAAATGAAGAGAGCTATTTCTGGCCTGTCAATATTTCAGACCATCTTTACTGGATGTTAGGATACAATGATATGTAATCTTCACATTGTTACCAGCTTCAGGCCAGCAGTATTTACTTAAATTTATTGAAAGAAATGTATATGTCCAGTAAAACCAGAGATATCTATTCTAACTGTAAGAAAAGAGAACA
This sequence comes from Galagoides demidoff, assembly GCA_963574575.1. Taxonomy (NCBI): domain Eukaryota; kingdom Metazoa; phylum Chordata; class Mammalia; order Primates; family Galagidae; genus Galagoides; species Galagoides demidoff. Next base: position 39,164 of record CAUYQV010108023.1, read on the forward strand.
TTGTCATTGTCAAGGAATCTGATTGATGACTTATCAAGTTACTCAAATTTGTAGGTATATATACTATGCACACATAAATTCCCCCTGTAAAATTAAACATAGTAAATAAAAAATGTAAGTTTATTCATTAATTCACCAATTCTTAATCATCCTACATGCTCTAGTCAGGTTTAACTGTGTGTCAAGCACTGTGCTGAAGTCTGGGAATACAATGATCAACAAAACAGACATTGTCTCTGCTCTTGTTCAAGTAGGGAAAACAGATATTGAAATAAAATACTACAAGTGTGGTGAGTATTATAAGGAAGTATCCAAAATGATTGAATACTCATATAGTCTGTGATTTTGGAACAGCATAGCTGGGAAATTAGACCTTAATGCCAAAATTTACTACCTGTCTAACTTTGCCCAGTCATTTTAAGTCTCAGTTTTTTAATCTTTCAAATAGAGCTAATAATATCTTTCTCTCTCGGGATGATATACTAAGGGTAAAGTACATACTAAATTGTATATGAGACCAAAAAAAAAAAAAAAACACACAAGAAACACAGAACTTAAACTGGATGATAGAACAAATGGGCCTAACAGACATTTACAGAAAATTCTACCCAACAGCTGCAGAATATACATTTTTCTAATCAGTACTTAGAACATTTTCCAAGACATGCCATCATAAGCCACAAAACAAGTCTCAGTCAGTACATTTTTCAAAATGGAAACCATACCAAATATATTCTCAGGTCCCAATAGACTAAAACTGGAAAAAAATTTTAAGAAGAACTCTCAAAACTATACAAATACATAAATTATAACAACATACTCTGGAATAATCTCTGGGTCAATGATGAAGTCAAAACAAAAATTTAAAAATAATTTGAAACAAATGAAAATAATTAAACACTAAACTCTCTGGAATACACTGAAAGTAGTCCTCAGAGTAGTCCTTAAATTACTAGGTCAAAAGATTAAAAGATCACAAATTAATGACCTTATTTCACACCTCTAGGAACTAGAAAAACATGAACAAACAAAATCCAAAGCTAGAAGACAGAAAAAAAAATAACAAATATCAGAGCAGAATTAAACAAAATTGAGACCAAAAAGCAACACAAAGGATCAACAAAATTAAAAATTGATTCTTGGAAAAGATAAAAAAAAATTGATAGACCAGCAGCTACATTAACTAAGAAGAAAGAGGATTCAAATAAACTCATTCAGAAATTTAAAAATGAGACTTATTACAACAGATACCACAGAATTGCAGAAGATCTGAAACTAATATGAACATTTCTATACACACAAACTAAAAAAGCTAGAGGAAAGAGATGAATTCTTTGAAACAGGCAAACACCGAATAGCAAGATGGAATCAGTAATAATAATTAAAAAAAACCTCCTAGCAACAAATATCCAGAACCAGATAAATTCACAGCTGAATTCTGACACATCCACAAATAACTGATACCTATCCTTCTGAAATTTTTCAATAGCATCAAGAAGGAAGATTCTCATTCTGCAAAGCCAGTATCACCCAGATATTAAAGCCAGAAAAGGATATAAGAGAAAAAGAAAACTACAGACGAGTATCCCCCATGAACATAGACACAAAAATCCTCAACAGAATATGAGCAAAACAAATCCAACAACACATTGAAAATAATTCATCATAATCAAGTGATATGCAAATCACACATAAAATTCACCATAAAACAAAAACCATATGATTATCTCAATAAATACAGAAAAAGCATTTGATAAAACCAAGTATCCCTTCAAGATAAACACCTTCAAAAAACTTAGCATAGAATAAACATACCTCAAAATAGTAAAAGCCATATATAACGTATCTATAACCAACATCATACTGCACAGGATAATGTTGAAAGCATTCCCCTTTAGAACTAGGACAAGACAAGGATGTCCACTGTTATCACTTCTATTCAACATAGCACTGAAAGTCCTAGTCACAGCAATCAGGCAAGATAAGGAAATAAAGGGTATCCAAATTAGGTGAGAGGAGGTCAAACTATCCCTAGTTGTCTATGATATGATCTTATGTCTAGAAAACCCTAAAGACTCTTCCAAAAGACTTTTTTAATTGATAAATAAATTCAGTAAGTTCTCGGGTTACAAAATTAATGTACACAAACTAGTAACATTTCTGTACACTACCAACAACCAAGCTGAGAAATAAATCAAGCACTCAATGCCATTTAGAATAACTGAAAAATAATTATGTATATAGGAATATACTTAACCTTGAAGGCAAAATATCTCTATAAGGAGATCTAAAAAATGCTGATGAAAGAAATCACTGAAGACATAAATGGGAAAATATCCCATGCTCATAGTTAAAAGAGTCAATACAGTTAAAATGTCCATACTCCCCAAAGAGATTAACAAATTAAAAACAATTATCATCAAAATACCAATGTCACTTTTCACGAATTATAAAAAGCAGTCCTAGGTTTCAGATGTAATCAAAAAATACCCTGAATAGTCAAAGCAATCTTACACAAAAAGAACAAATCTGAAGGCATCACATTATCAGACTTCAAATTATAGTACAAGCTTACAGTAACTAACATGGAATGACACTAGTATAAAAGTAGACACAAAGATCAAGGGAACAGAATAGAGAACTCAGAAGTAAGCCATACATCTATAACCAACTGATCTTTAACAAAGCATTCACTGGGAAATGGGTGCCCTAATCAACAATATCTGCATAGAAAAACTTCAGAGGCACATGCAAAAGAATGAAACTTCATCCTTATCTCTCACCATACACAAATATTCATTCAAGATTAATTAAATACCAAGGTCACTTTTCACAGAAGTAGAAACAATATCCTAAATTTCATGTTAATCAAAAAAGAGCCTAAATTTCATATGTAATCAAAAAAGAGTAGTCAAAGCAATCTTAAGCAAAAAAGACCAATGGGACAGAATAGAGAACTCAGAAATAAAGCTATATGCCATAACCATCTTATCATCAACAAAGGAGACAAAAGCAAACATTTTTGTCAATAAATGGTATTAGAAAAATTGAATCATCTCATGCAGAGAGTGAAACTGGATCCCTATCTCTCCCTACACATAACTCAAAATTAACTCAAGATGAATTAAAGACATAAATGTAAAACCTGACATTATAAAAATGCTAGCAGAGAACTTCTGTACATTGGCCTGAGAAAACGATTCATGCATAAACCCCAAGTCTTAAGTAAACTAAAAAGTTTCTGCATAGCAAAAGAAATAGTCATCATAGAAACAGATAATCTGTAAAATGGGAAAAAATATTCACAAGCTACATATCCCACAAAGGGCTAATATCAAAAATCTGCAAAGAACTCAAACAATGAATTAGGAAAAAACAAATAACCCCAATAAAAAAAGAGGGCAAACAACATAAATGTTTTTCAAAAGAAGATATACAAATGGTCAACAAACATATGAAAAAATGCTCAGCATCACTAATCATTTGACAAATGCAAATTAAAACCACAAGGAGATACTATCTTACTCTAGTCAAAATGCCCATTATTAAAAAGTCAAAAATCAATAGATGTAGGCAAGAATGTGGAGAAAAAAGAAATGCTTATAAACCATTTGTGGGAATGTAAATTAGTATAGTATACTTGTATGGAAAACAGAGATTTCTCAAAGAACTAAAAATAGGCCTACCATTTGGTCCATCATTTGCTCTACTGGTTATCTACACTAAGGAAAACAAATCATTACATCAAAAAAATAACAAAGATATGGAATCAACCAAAGTGTGCATCAATGGATGACTGGCTAAAGAAAATGTGGCATATCTATCACCTGTAATGCTAGTCACTCATAAAAATGAATGAAATAATGTTTTTGCAGGAACTTGGATGGAACTGGAGGCCATTATCCTAAGTGAAATAACTGAGGAATGGAAAATCAGATACTACATGTTCTTACTTATAAGTGGGAGCTAAAAAAATGGGAATATATGGCCATACAGAGTGGAAAAGTAGACACTGAAAACTCCTAAAGATGGGAGGATGAGGAATGAAAAATTAATATTGGGTACAATGTGCACTACTTGGATGACAGGTACACTAAAAGCCCAGACTTCGCCACTGTATTATATATACATGCCACAAAACTGCACTTGTATCCCTTAAGGAAATAATTTTTTAAAAGAAATTTTATAGACTTGGCATGAAGTAAGTACCTAATAAGTATTAGTATTACCTCAAACCATCTGGTAACTCATGATTGTTGGGTGTAGTTTGAGAGAACTCAGTATCTTTTGTTCTGAATGTCTTACCAACAAAAATTATTAGTAAGTAATGTAATTCTAAATAATTAGTGCTAATATAACTAGAAATAGGTACCTCTCAGCAGGAGGAATTTTCAAAAGAATGAACAAAAAATTTCTTTTGGATAAAAAAGTTAATATAAAGTGTATTTGTTCCAGGACTGAAAATCAATATGCCAGAAGAGTGAATAGAGCATTCTCTAATGTTGAATGTCATTTTAAAAGCCAAAGAGGTATGTTGCAGGTTCTGAGGTAACAAAGATAAGATGAGCATAGGAATATGTGAAAATGAGCAAACATCTTTTGGAATTTATAGTATATTTCTAAATAAGAGAATTATATTCTGTAACGTAAAAATGAATTTTTACTACCCACAAAGTGATTGTCCACTTTGAAATCAAAGTAATCTCTTTGTTTGAAACTTAAAATGCAGAGGAAAATTTAAATGTTAACTGATAAAACAATTTTAGAAGAGAATATAGGTTTACATAAGGGGCTGTACTTATTATAGTATATATTTTGAAAACTATGGGCCACATTTGTCTTAACAAATAAACATAAAGGAAACTTGGTGATAAAGTTATAAGACGTACTGGTGAATAATTTGATGTCTACAATTACTTAAATGTTGTTAAAATGATTTGGCAATATAATGACTTGTATAAAAACTAGAGTCATTAATATTTATTTCCTGGAATGCAAATTGCTTACCAAGAAGAACATCTTTGGATTTTTATTTTGTGTTGCTATGAGTAATTTTAAAAAGAAGAGAAAAATGTGCAAGCCTTCCCATTATATTATCCATTTCAGGAGATCTGGGATGACAACATTGGAAGGGTCCTTAGAAATCATTTGCTTTACTTGTCTGTGACCTAGTAGGTAAATGGAATTCCAAGGCCTCTCTTTATTGTAGAGTCCTGTGTTTAGTGATTATTTGGAGCTTGGACTCATTCCCTGTATCTAACTAAAGCCTTTCTTGAATTAATTTATTTCTTACTCTAAGTATGTCCTACTTGGCTGTATTGATTCCACTCCATTATCCTTTTAAATTTTTTTGTACATTGTCATTTCTGTTCTATTAATAGTTTGGCTTTCACCCCATTGCAAGTAAAGAAATGAAGATGGGGCCAGAATTATGACCTCATAGTTCTTTGACTCTTAGGAAGCTATTTCACCTAGATGGCCTTAGTTTTCTGTCTGCAATTTGGCATTAATTGGACTACATTACCACTGAGTTACCTTCTAGTCCTGCCATTCCATGATTTCCATAAAACTTGATAAGTTGCTATCTGTTTCAATAGGGGAAAAAAAAGTACTAAAGAAAGAAATCCAGATTGTAGCAAAGGGTCTGCAAACTTGGGAAAACTATGTCACCTCTTTGAGACTATTTGGCTTATCTGTCAAATAGGCATAATTATACCTGCCCTGTTTACCTCACGGGATGGATGATCCAGTGAGGGGTGGGCAAATAATGTAGACTATCCATACCTATCTTTTAAGATCTGGCAGCTATAAACAGGGGAGAAAGATAGTAAAAGTATGTAAGACTTAAAGTGGAAAACTGATAGAAAAGGACAAAAATATGGGTCAATTACTAACAAAAGAATTAATTCATTTATCTTCCTAATGATTGCTGGATATTTGAAGGCCTTAACTGTATTAAAAGCAAAACAAGTTAAATTTGCAACACAATGAGTAGAAAAGCAAGCAACAATAAACTGGATTCCAACACCACTTCTGGCATCAGCTAGATAAATGAACTACTTTGGACAAATTACACATTCATATTCTTTTGTCAAATAGAAATCCTCAAATTGACCCGTTCATACATAGAAAAAATTTCCTACACTATAATTTATAGCTTTTATTTTTAAATATACATTTTTTTAAATGAGAGAAATTGAGAGAGAAAGAATTTCTATTTTTGTGATAGACCTGTTTATAATAATCTAATCCTCCCACTAATAACTCAAAAGGCTGGATTATCAAAATATATTTGAGTCATAAAAGAGTAGGGTGACCAGATTTTAACACCTGTAAGGCGGAACAACATGGCCAGGGGGCGGAGCCGGGGCAGAGGTGTGGGGCAGGGGACAGGGCAGGCAGGCAGGGCTTGACAACAATGCAACCTTTGATAAGCAGTTCTCGATAATCACTTCTCAGCAATTATTTATTACAGTTTAACAATATAAAATTAACAAAAATAATATAAAACTCATATTCTGGTGAAATAGCCATATGGCAGCCGAAAACCATATATTCCCTTCTTGTTTTCCAGCCCATTTGCGCATTCTTTCCAAAAATCGGGACTTTTTTAAAACGCCGCTGGATGCGGGACAAGTTGATAAAAAGCAGGACTGTCCCACCAAAATCAGGATATCTGGTTACCCTATAAAAGAGCCACTATCTCAGCCAGGATTTGGTAGGCCAAGATCCCCTGACTGAAGAAAACTCACTGAGGCAGTTGTTCAATGATTATTTTTCTATTAAAGCATTTTCCTATTAGTAACCAATGCAGAGAAAGAGGCTAAGAATCTGAGCAGAAAATTGAACACAAAATAGCTAATGAACAGAACTCTGGAAGTCTAATGGTATGGAAAAACAAAACTTGGAGTTCAGGGTCAATTATGAATTGGGCTGCAATAAACATTCTGGCACAAATATCTTTGTTATAGTGTGATTTTTTTGTCTTCTGGATATATACCTAGTAGAGGAATTGTAGAATCAAATGGCAGGTCTATTTTTAGTTCTCTAAGTGTTCTCTAAACATCTTTCCAAAAAGAATGTATTAGTTTGCTTTCCTACCAGCAATGTACAAGTGTTCATAATTGCTAAGTTGTGGAAGAAGCCCAAGTGCTGTCGACCCACAAATGGATTAATAAATTGTGGTATATGTACACCATGGAATATTATGCAGCCTTAAAGAAATATGGAGACTTTACCTCCTTCATGTTTACATGGATGGAGCTGGAACATATTCTTCTTAGCAAAATATCACAAGAATGGAAGAAAAAGTATCCAGTGTACTCAGCCCTATTATTAAACTAACTTATAGCTTTCATATGAAAGCTAGAACCCAATTATAGCCCAAGAATATGGGGAAAGGGGAAAGGAAGGGGAGGGGTGGGGGAGGATGAGTAAAGGGAGGGTAATTGGTAGGACCACACCTATGGTGCATCTTACAAGGATACATGTGAATCTTTCTAAATGTAGAATATAAATGTCTTAACACAATAACTAAGAAAATGCCATGAAGGCTATGTTAACCACTTTGAATATTTCAAATTGTATATAAAACCAGCACATCATACCCCATGACTGCATTAATGTACATAGTTATGATTAATACAAAAATAAATAAATAAATAAGTAAAAATAAAAAGCAATACCAAAAAAAAATTAAGCCAAAACTCAAGAATTCAAGGTCTTGCAGTGACAAAAAAATGCAAAGAAGTAAGTCTATAGTTTTCTACCTGCTCTACTGATTGCATCTTTGGCTGTGCAGAAGCTTTTAAATTTGATCAGGTCTCATTTATTTGTTTTTGTTGCTGTAATTGCTTTTGGATTCTTCATCATTAATATGCCTACCTCACTTTTTGCTGATCTAGAACAAATACCTCTCTATTCCATATAGAACAAAGAAACATCCCAAATAGGCAGCACAACCTTAAGCAATAAGAATAAATCAGGCAGCATCACCTCACCAGACTTTAAACTATACTATAAGAATATAATAACCAAAACAGCATGGTATTGACAGAAAAACAGAGACACAGATTTATGGATCAGAAGAGAAAACTCAAATATAAAACCATCCTTATATTTCTCTCTGATCTTAGACAAAGCAAGTAAAAATGTACACTGGGGGGAAAAATCCTTATTCAATAAATGATTCTGGGAAAATTGGATAGCCACATGTAGAAAACTAAAATAGTATCTACATTCCTCATCACTCACAAAAATTAGTTCATGATGGATAAAAGACTTAAAACTAAGGCAAGAAACTAAAAAAATTCTAGAAGAAATTATTGGAAAACAACCACATTTTATAAGAAAAATTAAACCCTCTATAAAGAAAATGTTCAGATTACATATTAATTTTCATATATAATAGCTGTCATTCACCAGGCTATCAGGAAATAAGAATAAAACAAAAATTGAAAACAAAAATGTTTACAGTTAATTCAGATATTAGGTTTATTAGAAAGGACCCTTGAAATAACCATGGTTGATATTTGTCAGAAAATGTTTTATACCCCTAAGATACAGGTACTTTTCTGTATAGATGTTGTTATTGTTCTCTAGAAAGTTTAGTTAAAAGAAAATTTTAAAACATGAAAAGATAGAACATTTCTGTAGATAATCTGATCTTTAAAAAAGAATTAATGGAAATTAAAGAACTAAAAATCAATAAGTGAAATTAAAAACTTAATAGGTGGCTTCAAAAATAAACATGACTTAGCAAAACAGAAGTAATAACCTGGAATTAATATTAATAAATACATCCAAAAGGAAGCACTAAGAGAAAAAAAAGATAAATTATTTTACACTATCATAAAAGATTCATAGATCATGATGAAACAAAACCATGTCGATGGATGCCTAGAATTGGAAGAGAGAAAAAAATGTAGCAGAAGTGTAATGATCACTACATTTTCAAAACTTGAAAGACAAGAAAGTCACAGGTTGAAGAAGTGCTACAAATCCCAAATAGCATAAGGACAAAGAAAACACACCAAGACATGTAATCCCAAATTGCTGAAAACCAGTGACAAAGATTGACTCATAAAGCAGACATTAATTATAAAAAACAATGATTAGACTGGAAGCTGATTTCTCATACAAAAACAATGAAGATACAGCCCTTTGTAAAGTATTGGCTATTGCCAGGTGTGGTGGCTCACTCTTGTAACCCTAGCACTCCAGAAGCCAAAGGAGGTAGACTGCCTGAGCTCATAGGCTCGAAACCAGCCTGAGCAAGTGCAAGACCCCATATCTAAAAAATAGCCAGTTGTCGTGGGTGCCTGTAGTCCCAGCCACTCAGGAGGCTGAAGCAAGAGAATCACTTGAGACCAGTAGTTTGAGGTTGCTGTGAGCCATGATGCCCCAGCACTCTACCGAGAGTGACAAAGTAAGAGTCTGTCTCAAAAAAATAAAAATAAATAAATAAATATTTAAAAAATAAATAAACTATTGACCACAAAATTTGAATCTTTTATTCAGTGAAACTATGACTCAAAAATTTAGGCAATATATACATAATGTCAGCAAATACAAACTGAGAAAATCTACCACTAGTAGATCTACATTTAAAAAATACTAAACAGAGTTCCTTAGGCAGATAGAGATTTTAAAAGGAAGCATAAAAATGAACAAAAGGCTGAAGAGCAGAAAAGGGGATAGATATTAATATGAGTAAATTTGAATGAAAATTGGCTACATAGATCAATAATAACTGTTCTTCTTAGCAGATTTCAGATGAAATTTATAGCTTTTCCATAGCTTTTAACACATACATTAAAAAACAGAAACTCTGAAAATTAAATTTTCCAACTACAGGAGTAGAATTTGAATGTTCTTAATACAAATAAATGTTAAATGCATGAGGGGATGGACACTTCAATTACCCAAGTTTGACTTATTTGCATTGTATGCCTGTGTGAAAATACATGTATTGTATGTACCCTATAATGACATACGATTATTATGTACTTATAATTAAGAATAATAATAAAAAAATATTAAGAAAAGACTTTAAATTGATAACTATATAAACACGATCAAGGAGCTAACTAGAACAAATTACTTATACTGTGAATAAAAACTAGAGCATTACTTTAGATATTACAGAAGATGTTATAAAACAACCTCATATGAATTAAAGTTAAAAACATAGCTGTAATAAAGAAATCCTAGGGTAAAAAAAAAAATTACTTAATCTGATAAGCAGTCAATAGATGAAGGCATACTTTCTTCTCTCTAATAAATAAATTTAATTATTAACTTCAACCATTTTCCTAAAGAAATCTTTATACTAGAAGACTTTGGCCCAAAATTCTTCCAAATATTGAAGTGAGTAATAATGTCAATATAAAGCAAACTCTTCCACAGAAAAGCAAAAGATCACACACTGTATTTTGCCATGTAGAATGTTACGTGTTTTACCTAAAGTTTTTAGGAAAAAGAGAGGATGTGCATTATACACAGGTAGTATGGCTTGGGAGCCAGGGAGCCCAGTGGTCCTCCCTGGGCTACTGTGCCCTGTGCCTGGTGGGTTCACAGGTTCTAGTCTTAGTGGATCGAGAATCCAGTGGGAGTTGGCCAGAATGGCCTTCACCTGAGTACTTCACTCTTGGGAGGGAGCGGTGGTAAAGTTGGTGAGGTGGCCACCACCATGTGTGGTAATAGCCTAGGCCTAAGGCCCAGCTACACACAGGCCTTTGAGATGGAGGGAAGGGAAAGGCTCCTGAGAGAGAGGGAAGTAGCAGCTTTCACAGGAGGGCAAGGTGATTTGCAGTCTATCTGGGAAATGTTAGCTCTCCCCTGATATGTCTCTCCCTGGTCAAAGCCAGCCACTTTCTCAATGGGTATTTTCCTGAATATTTGTGCCAAACATGTGGGCGCACATTAAACACAGAAGCACATTGTACACAACAAAATACAATATTTCCCAACTTATTCTGAGGCCAGCATAATTTTGATACCCCCTACCAATAATGGCAAAAACATTACAAGAAGGGCAAGTTACAGGTCAGGCCTTCATAACAGCATGAAAACAAAAAGAGGAAAAAAGTAAAAGTGCTACATATGAAAAGAATAACTCTATATATCTGAGTGGGGTTTTATTTAAGAAACTCAAGTTATTTTAACCATCAAAAATCAACCAGTGCAATTTACCACGCTAACAGACAAAAAATAATTCAGATGAGCATTTTAATATATGTGCAGAAAATATATTTTATAAAATTCAATACTTATTTATGATATTAAAAAATCATAGCAAACCAAGAATAGAAAGGGATGGCCTTCATGTGAGAAGACTTTTGAACCATTATTATCAATGTGAAATATTAAAATATTCTCCCTTAATATTAGAATATGAGCTATCATCATGTGTATTCAGTATTGTACAGTAGGTTTTAGCTTATAAAAGACCAAAGAAAACTATAAGTATCCTCAATTAACTTGCTGATTTACATGGTATATCCAAAAGAATCTACAAAGTTCTATTACAAATAAATTTAGCAAGTTGTTTATATACAAGGTCAATATACAAAACTCAATTGTCTTTAAATATATTACCAACAAATATTTAAAAATATAATTTTAAAATGATACTATTTACAATGCATCAAAATGTATAACATCTCAAAGAGTAATGCTCTATAAAACATTATTGAAGGAAGTTAGGAAGATCTAAATGTATATACACACACATACATGTGTATCATGTTGTAGAATTATAAATTCAAAGTTTTAAGGATGTAAATCCTTAAGATGGCCTACAGATTCAATTGATGATCAAAAATCTCAGCAAGGACTTTTGTGGAAACTGACACAAGGATTTTGAAATATATATGGAAATGCCAATAACCAAAAAAATTGCTAAGAAAATGTGAAGACAAATGAAATTGAGAGACTTACACTACCAGATATTAAAACATTATACAGGGTGAACATAAAGTCTGTGTGTACTTAAAATAGTGTAACATAGTAAATTGCATACAAACTTTATGTCCTCCCTGTATATTAAGATTATACTCAATTTGCATAATGATAACAAATAGACTGAGAGAATTGAAGAAGATTTAAATAGGCTCGATTACCTAATACACATCAAAGGCACCCTGCAATCCAAAGAGCAAAGGATGGTCTTACCAACAATTAATTATATATTCACATGGGATAAATGAATTGTGACATCCCCTATGATTCATACTACACACAAAATAGATTCCAAGTTGAATTAAATCTAGATGTGAAAAGTACAGTAAGAGAATTTAAGAAAAGTTTTTTTAAAAATTTGGAGTAGGACTAGATTTCCTAAATAGAACATGAAAAACAATTCATGGTCTTATAAAGAATAGGTTGATAGATTGAACAAAATTATAAGCATAATTTTTATTCAAAATTCACCATTAGATAGAAAATGGTACATGCAAGAGATAGAGAAAAGTTTTACAATATTATATCCAAAATAGGACTTATATTCAGAATATGTGTATATATAAATCAAATGGAAACCCAGACTAATAAACATATAAAAAAATTATTAAACTTTTTAGTCATGAGAGAAATACAAAATTAAAACCAAGTACTACAACATACCCATCAAAGAACCAAAAAAATGTAGAGCAACTGAAAATAACATATATTGCTGGTGGGAGTATATATTTATATAATCACTTTGGAAAACTCCATAATTTTCTACTAAAGCTAAACATATGCTTGTCCTAAGATCTAACAATTCCACTCTTAGTTGTATAACCAAATGCATATCAACACACACCAGAATTTTACAAAAGTGTTCTTAGCAGACTTAGTCATAATAGCCCAAAACTGGAAGCAAATCAATATCCGTCAACAGGAGAATGAATGAATGCTGTGGTGTATTCATACAGTGAATTATTGCCCAGGAATGAAAAGGACAAAATGTAATAACAATTTGCAAAAAACAAACTGCAACAACCTGAAAGAAACTCACAAACAATATTGAATGAAAGAAAGCAACGGAAAAATACTGCAGGCTTCCAGCCAGATAGGTTTCAAAGACAGGTGAAACCATCGGTAGTGATGAAAGTCAGGAAAGGAATCACTCTTTACAGTCCAGGTCTCTCTGAGAGGGCAGATGGAAAGCTTCTACTTTGCTCCTATCTCTCATTCTGGGTTACTGTGTTCACTTTATGAAAATTCATCGAGCTATACACTTTGTGAGGTTTTCTGTATTTATATTGTAATTCAGTTTAAAAACATACAATCATTTGAATAAGTAAATGAAAATAAATAGATCAAAGCATGGTGTTTTGAAAAAATCATGGTGAGAAACACTTGAAATGTATTCTTTAACAAATTGTTAAAGTACAATATCGTTAACTATAAGTACGATATGGTACAGAAGATATCTAGAAGTTTTAATCTGTATGACTGAAACTTTATGCCCACTGAACAAAACTCCCTATTCCCTTCCCCCACCAGCTCTTGACAACCACTGTTCTACTCTCTGATTAAATCGGTTTGAACACTTTAGTGGAATTATGTGGAATTATGCAGTATTTGTCTGTGACTGGCTTATTTCACCTAGTATAATGTCATCAAGGTTCAACTGTGTTGTCAATGTTGTAGCATATGACAAGATTTCCTTTTTTAAGGCCGAATAATATTCTACTATATGTAAATACCACAAAATACCACATTTTCCTTATATATACATCCATCAGTGGACTTTAGGTTGTTTCTACCTTGTGGAAATTGTCAATAATGCTACATTGAACATGGGAATGCGAATCTGTCTTCAATAACCTGATTTCAATTATTTTGGCTAGAAATCTAGAAATAAGATCATTAAATTATATGATAATTATATTTTTAATTTTTTGAACTTCCATACTGTTTTCCATACAGCTACCCCATTTATATTCCAACAAACAGGGAACAAGGGTTCTAATTTTTCCACATCCTTGCCAACACCTGTAATTTTCTGTCTTGGGTTTTTTTTAAAATATGTAGCAGTCATTCCAATAGATGTGGGGTGGTATCTCTTGTGGTTTGGGTCTGCATTTCCCTAAATGCAATTACGTGATGTTGAGCACCTTCCCATATACTATTACCATTTGTATGCCTTTTTTTAATTGTTGAGGATTCATTGAGGGTACACAGAACCAGGTTACATTGATTGCTTTTATCCTCTTCTTTTAAGAAATGTCTATTCAAGTTCTTTGTTTATTTTTTAATTTAGATTGTTTTGTTTTTTTGTGAAGAATGTCTATTCAAGTTCTTTGTCTATTTTTTAATTTGGGTTATTTTCATTTTGTGGGTTTCTTTGTTTTGTTTTGTTTTGCTTACTGACTAGTAAAAGTCCCTTATAAAGTGTTTTGGATATTGAGCCCAATAGGATCAGTTATATGATTTGCATATATTTTCTCCCATTATGTAGGTTGCCTTTTCATTTTGTTAACTGCTTCCCTTGCTTTTCAGAAACATTTTAGTTTGATGTATTCCCATTTGTCTAGCTCTGTTTTTGTTGCCTGTGCTTTTTTTTTTTTAACTGAAATCCCTATCTGGGTTACTGTGACTCCTCTCTATTTTGTAAGGGCATCCTTATACTAGAAACCCTTTCAAGGATGCTTACATGTGATTTGAATTATTTAGCTATGTTTTTGCTCATACATTACTTGGCTTAGATTAGCTACAGAAACAAAATTTACAACTAATTTCTTGACCCCTGCCACCAGTGTGTTTACTTCTGAGGTCGTATCCCTTGGGACGCAAGTGGGATGTTGTCTAAAGGGTGACATGTCAGTCAAGCCTCAAAGGACTAAAGCAGAAGAAGCTGAGGAAATTTAGTATTCTCCTCCCAAAAAGCTGATGATTAAGATGTAAACATTTTATTTTTGTCCTTCTCAGGAACACATACACAATTTCAAACTTCACTAAAAAGAATCCTATTGGTCAAATCCTGAGAAATTGTGAACTACAAGGTCTATCACTGCGTTAGCTCCCATTTCTATATTATATTGTTCCCATTTTTGTTTTAGGGTATAGAACTGCCATAAAGTCTAAAGCATAAAATACCTAGATATTGACTCAATTAACTTTCCCAACAGTTTTTCTCTTTGAGTGTCATTCCAATTCATTCCATCTTGCAATCTCCTCAGGCAGGCATTTCAATACTTCAGTCACTTTGCTCCTAATGTCTCATGTGCCTCTTGAAATTTCCCTCAAGCCCATTTTAGCACATCCAATACGAGTATGACTCAGCCACAGAATTTGAGGTTAGCACAACCAGAAGATTGGGATGAGCATAACTTGTTAAAAGAGGGCACTTTGGAGGTGATAGTAAAGTCAGTAGGCAGGGTTTTCTCATTATACTGACAAAGCCTAAAATTGTGCCTGTTTCTGAAATTAAAGAGTTCATACCCTGTTACAATTTACTCTGAGCAGTTCAGAAAATGGAACGAGGCTCTTTTATACTATGGAAAAAGGTAAAGCTTGATATCCATGGGCAAAAATCTGTTTCCATTCAATAGTTGAAAATGTAGCAGACAACTTAGTGTTTAATTATAGTATCTCAGGAAAAAATTCTATAAAAAAATATGTTTAATAGTATTTTCTACCTTTAAATGTGTATCTGCAAATTGGGGCTTTATTCATTATGCAGGGTTGTTGAGAAAATAATACTGTGGGTAACATCTATTAAAAGGCCATTATGTCCTAAATATTGTGTTAAATATTTTATCTTTGTAAGGTGGTTAATGTTACAGACAAATGAAAAAGGTGGCAGGCAAGAAAGGTAAATTCTTACACGATGTCATACAACTTGTTAGGGGCAAAGAAAGACTTTTAAATTGTGTTTATTTGCAAATCTATGTTCTTAACTATCCTCATAGTGATCTAATAAGGTAATAGAAAAGAGTCCTTTGAAAATTATATACCACTAAATTAATAGATCTGTAAAGTAAAAGGAGTCATTTTATATGGATCTGCTTTTGAAACTTTTGAAATCATAAGTCTGAAAGAGTTAATATTCTTCCACAGTTGGGTCATAAACAATGTAACAGAACAATAAGGATGCTAATCAGCATATATTTTAAGAATTTAAAAAATGACTCTGAGAGTAGAGGTGGGGAAGAGAATGGAATTTGTATAAATCCTGAAATTTACATACATATGGCTTAATTAAATTAATAGGCATTAAATCATGCCTAAATAATAAACAAGTGAATTTCATAATGTAGTGCTAAGGTACTAAGACAGTGATAACTAAACAAAATCTTAGTGAGTGCTGATATATACCAAATAAATCTCTCCTACAAGATCAACAAGCTCATTCCCTGTTTGGTAAGGATGTTAACTGCAAAGGTTCACAGCTGGGTTCCATAGGCAGCTGCCTTGACCAAAATTACTTCCCTTCGCCTGGGCAACCTGCAACCAATGACTGGTTGATGTGGGGTGCAAAGACTCAGCAAACTTTGTCTCAGTGGAAAAAACTCTAAATAGCCATTTAGTCTCCAGATTTCTCTGTGAAACTGACGGAGGCCTCTGTTGCAACTTTATCTCAAGTTCTATTTCTTCCTTTGCCTAATCCTGGTTCCTTTACTCTCACGGGGATACTTCCCAGTATTCCGTAATAAATTCTTTCATGCAACTCTCAGAGTTTTGAGTCTGTTTTCTGGGGATTCTAGGTTATGACAATGATTAATTTCAAATTTTCTCCTACTCCACTGCTTATGTATTTAACTATTATTACAAACTATGCACTCTTTGTCTATTTTCCCAGTGTCAAGTAATAGAGCAGTAAATTTACATCAAGCTGGTTTTACTTTATAGGGCTTCTAAAAATTCAATATAGACTTCATATATAACAAGGCAATCACATTGAAAAATGGTACACCTTATAACTAAAAGGATTTTTAAAGATTCATACAGTTATCGGCTTAGGAGAGTTCTTCCTACAAAACAAAACAATTTTAACTTATAAAGAATAGACTTTAGTACAGATATGCTGTATGTTTCTCAGACTGGCAGCTAAATGAGATTTTTCCATTCTTTCTTAAATGAAGTATAAAATCTATGTCATGGAATGAAAATAAGAAGGAGGAATATATCACAACCACAAAAATGACACTAGGTATTTTCAGAGGGTCTTTTAGGCCTGAATGTTAAAAGTGAGAAAATTATGCAATCACTGAGCTTATATAAAAAGAAATTTATTTTTTTCAAACGTTTTTCTTTTATTCAATTCCAGGTATAAGGCGTTAGAGAGGGTTGTGAATGAATAAGCCAAAAAAACCACTACAAATGCGCACTTGGTAATAAATCTCATCACGTTCCATATCGTATCTAGTCTGTGTTCTGCTTTCCCTTGCAGGCGTCTTCAAACTACGGCCCACGGGCCACATGCAGCCCGCAGAGGGCATTTATCCGGCCTGCCGGGTGTTTTTGCCCCCACCTCCTGTCCTGCTTAGCAGCCGACTCATCCCAGGCCCGCAATCCAGCCCTCCAACCGTCTGAGGGACAGAGAACTGGCCCTCTGTTTAAAAAGTTTGAGGACCCCTATAGGGCATCGCCAGTTGTTCAAGCTAGAAATCTGAAAATCAGTTTTGACACCTTTCTGTCTCTTGCCTCAGACCTCTAAGCAATAAATCAATTTAATATGCAGTACTTCCTGCTATTTTATCTCCTAAGTATGCACTGTCAAAATGGATGATCTCACCCCCTAGGAAGTAAAAATTGGTTCTGGAGGAAAGGAGAAGGCTGGCTAATTTTATGTGAACTTGGCTAGGCTATGGTGCCCAATTATTTGGTTAAACACTATTTTAGATATTTTTGTGAAGGTATTCTTTAGATATGATTAACATTTACAACCAGTTAATTTTAAGTCAAACATATTACCCCTCATAGTGTGGGAGGATCTTACCCATTCATCTGAAGGCCTTAAGAGGAAAGACTGAAGTTCCCTAAAAAGAAAGAATTGTGCCTCAAGACTGCGACATGGAAATCCTTCCAGCCTGCCTGTGTCTGTCTCTCCCTCTCTCTCTAATACAGTGATGAAAAATATTTTTATGTTTAAAGCACAGATGTACATATTGTATGTAAAGAGATAAGCAGGATATCTGTGGTATTAAAATTTCATGAAAGTGAGATCAATGAGGACAAAGGTCACTAAAAAGTCCTCCGTCTCTTGGGGATGATGGGAGGCAATAATAAAAAATGGTGAAGAAACAATGTAGAAAATATCGTTTCAGTCAGCTCTCTGCTCTGTATTTCCTACACCATTACCCTAGAAGAGTCCACTATTTGTTACCAGAAAATTGCTTAATGATTCTCTCTGAGGCTGTCTTAGCCTCTCTGAAATACATCTTCCACATGACTTACTAGATCTATCATTTAGCACATTTAACTATATTCCTCCCATAAAACCTCTATGATGGCTCTAGGTTTGGGAACTTCTGATCTCTGCTCCCATTGAAACCCATAGGTAAGGCAAGTATCTTCATTATTTCACAGAGGAGAATACTGAGACCCAATTAGGTTTAATGACCAGCCCAAAGTTGCACAATTACATAGAGGCAAATTTAGTATTTGAAACCAGGTTTCACAATTTAGATACACAATTTTCTTTGAAGAACATGCTCTTTTGACAGTAAGCAGGATGATACTGGAATACTATGAGCATCTACCTACTAGTTTATAAGAATCTGAACAGTGACTACTTCAGAGAGCTTTAGATTCCTATTCTGTAAAGTGCAGGTAATATCTCCCTCTCAATATCAATGTTAGGATTAAATAAGATTATACACATATACACATGTAGACACACACATAAATGCACATCTCCATGTCTTTAGACGTGTAAGCACATGAATATACACACGTCTGTATTTATATTTGTGTGCAGATGTATGTATGGGTAACCTAGTATTTAATTTTGGCATTTGAGTAAGTATTGAATAAATAGGCAGGATGGAGGGTCACCTTATCTTGCTATGCTACCTTTAACCAGGTACTATACAAATTAGAAACAGTTTGGTAACCTATCGTGCAATTCACCTGAAATGTTCCCTCTCCTAAGAGAAATGTTCCCTCTCCTAACTTCATGGTCAAATGACCTTACCCTGAATCCTACAAATGCTTTCACTAAACAGAAACCAACCTGAGCTAAAGCCACCATCAGGTCTTGCTACGAGAGAAAGCCTCTTCACAACCACTTCCTTCTTTTCTTCTGAAAAGTATTCAGGAACAATCTACAGCTCCGCACTCATTTCCTCACCATTTGCCCACTCTTGGCTCAGTGAAACCTTTCTAGTCACCGTGTCTCAACTGAAAATGAATGTTTTTGCACTTTCCCTTATCTTTTTCAAACACTTGCTTAGTTACTTTAGGGATATGCTCTCCTTCACCTCCTTCCATGCCTTCAGCCTAAAGCCAGCCTAATCATAAAACCACAGGGTTGAAAATAGAGAGGTTTTGCAAATTGCTCAGTTGTCCTGTTCACAAGGAGTATTTCCTCTTTCCAGTATTTTAAAAAGTGTTCATTTTATCACTTTTAGAATATGGCCAGGAAAGCTCATAAGTCTTAAAGAAGTCGTTACTCATATGAAAAACATACCCAGTTCCTTCTATCCTTTGTCTTTTTGAATATGCAGAGTGAGTCTGCACCTTCGTCCACCTGACAGCCCTATAACGCACATTACATCTCCTCCAGAATAAACAGAATGATGCTACAGTTCTTTTTTCCTCACGGGATCTAGTTCCCATTCCCTGCTTGTGTGTTTTCAACATATACCTCACGTTGTCATTTGTTTCTCTTTTAATGATATGGAACCTAGACAGCCACATACTGGTATCATAGAATTTAACAAAATATGACTTTCTCTTTTAACACCATTAAAAAGATAGATAAATAATTTTATTGATTAATGAGAATCCATTAACAATTATAGGCTCAATAGTCACTTCTAATATCTGCCCTATAATTTCTATCTTCAGCCATGAATTATCCCCAGAACTTTGATCACATAGTGTGAACCTCTGATCCAGTATTTTTACTTGGTTGTTCCTTCTCTCAACTCCATTTTATCATCTCTGAAATAAACCTCATTGACCCCTAATGGCCACATCTCCTTCCTGACTTACATATTTGGTCAACCTACTAACACTTGGACTCAAAAACACACAAAGTTCTATCTTCTTGCAGCCTTTCTCTGTCTGTCTGCCTAATAGGTGGTAGCCAAGTCCTTTACAACTCCCTTGTAACCTTCCTTACATTTCATTCCTACTGCAGCCACCCTACCCAGATCATCATTAGCTCATATTTAGATTGCTATAAAGTTTCTTATCTAGCTTTCAGAACCTAAAGACCCTTCACCTGACTATTTTCAACTACCCTCAGGTTTCCCTGCCTGCCCCTGTCTACTGAAGACCTCTAACCTCACATTCATCTTGCTTTCCCTGGCTCAGACTCCTCTCCAATTCATCATAGATTGCTAACTGACTATTTAAAACCACCATGTTCATTATTACTCCCTTGGACAAATATTTTTTCCTTTTGAATACATTATAATATTACTATGCAACATTATTTGACCAATAAGTTTGTGTCTCACACCAGGCTTAAACTTTACACATTTCATTTTACCTAATCCTCACTTTGTAAGTGAGAAAAATGATCCAGAGAGAGATTAAATAACATATGCAGGTTATCCAAGAAAAAGGAGGTTGACCTAAGCATGCTTGCCAATCCCTAAACTCTTTAAGCTGTATATTATTAAAAGACTTCAACTACAGTATGATCCCAAATCATGTCTTTAAATCTTTTTCATTATTTCTATATAGAGCCTGTCTCTTCTATTAGATGATTTGCTCTCCCCTGTTATTCTATAAACATTTCTGCTTTTCCAACTTTTATGCCAGCTATTCTCTATCACTCTACCTCCCCATCTTTCCATTATCCATCATCCTATCTATATATAAAATCTCTGGAGTAGGCATTATTAGTATGATTTTGTAGATGAAAAAAGGTTATTTGCCAAATGTCCCATAGCTGAGTATAAGGACTGGAAATTAAATTAAATACAGCTCTGTTTTACAAAGACCATGCTCTCTTACTACATTTACTATTTACACATGATAATCATTCACTCTCTACTCTTTAGGAAATGAATTTTCCCCCACCTCTTCACAGAATCTACTCTATTTTAGCCCAAAGCCATTTTTCATATTCTAAAGTTTCACAGCAATTATTCCTTTTGCTTCCTAAAATTTCTATAGTATTATCATTTTTTAATTTCATATGAGTATTCAGGGTTTTGTAAAGTTATCTTCTTATTCATTCATCAGACTGGAGAAGAGTACAGAGTGATAGTTAAGTACATGGACACTGGAACCAGTTGGCTTGAAATCAAATTCTAACACTGTGGTCTTTTAGTTGTTTGACCTTAGGAGAGTTACATGAACTCTTTATGCCCGTTTTTCCTCATTTGTAAAATAAACAATAATATGTCATGCATAGAGCTGGTAGGTTTAAATGAATAATGAACTAATCTATATAAAGCTTGCAGAACAGTATCCAGCACATTATTTATTCAGCTATTGGACACAGAAGTCTGCTATTCTTTTTTTTTTTTTTTGAGATGGAGCCTCAAGCTATCCCCCTGGGTAGAGTGCCATGGCATCACAGCTCATAGCAACCTCCAACTCCTGGGCTCAAGCGAGTCTCCTGCCTCCACCTCCCAAGTAGCTGGGACCACAG
>CAUYQV010108024.1:0-45764 GCA_963574575.1 Galagoides demidoff
AAATGACATGAAGGCTGTGTTGATCAGTTTGATGGAAGTATTTCAGATTGCATGTGAAAACCCCACACTGTACCCCAGAAGTGTATTAATGTGTACATAGTTATCATTCAATAAAAAAATTAAAAAAAAAAAGAAAAGAAAAGAATTATACTATTTTTTTAAAAATTGAGATGAAAAAGGTAAATATATTCTGATCACTGGCCTTCCTAGAAAATATGATGCTGTGCTGGTCATTTTTTTATTATACTTTTTAATGAATAGTGGGTACTTTCAGCAAATTTTAAGGCTTATTGCAGACTGTAATTATTATTTGTTGTGTGTTAAACTAATTGGGTTGAATACTTTTTGTGTGCATTTGTTCTGTTCATCATAGAAATTGTAGGTTATTCATCTCAAGTGAATGAATTTTAAATTATTTAAACTTTGTACTATTAGTGTATGACCCTCTGAGATAGTTTTTAAAGAACAGAGAGCCCTTTTCCCCTAGCCATTAGGGGTTTAATTTGTTTTGGATACCAATTATATTCATATTTTAAAAAAAAAACACGCTTCTCTTATTATACTTTGATAGATTTTCTAATTATTTCTCTTTTCTTAAATAAACATATTTGCAAATTGTGATAGCTCAAGACAAAATAGCTTGAGCCTTTTAAATCTCGATGGATTAACACTAACTATCTTCCCATGTAGTTTAAATGCGTTAAGTGTAATCTATGCAATTCGTAACATCTATCCCAGAACAAATTTGTATTTTCTTTTCAAGGACTCTGAAATTTCAAATACCTCTCTCTTTCTTTTATTCAGCAATAATCTGCAACTTATTTTTCTCCAGGAAAATTGAATCTGTTACTGCTTAGTATTCCTACCCGTTCAAAAAATGTGGTCTATATTGGCATCAGAACAGTAATTTACATACATTGGGATAACAAAAAATGCATGCCAGAAAAAGATCAACATAAAATGAAATGCAGAAAAGCTGTTTTCCTTCAACAGCAACTCCAAGTCAAGTTAATCGAGAGGTTGATGAACATCTGCCCTGAATGTGTCACTTGTTACTCGTAGGTGAAGTGTGACCAGTATTGGCCTAGCAGAGGCACAGAAACCCACGGACTGGTCCAAGTGACGCTGCTGGATACGGTGGAGCTGGCCACATACTGTGTTCGAACATTTGCACTTTACAAGGTTCGCTTTTTATTTTTTTTTCCTTCCCTCTCCCCTCTCCATTATTTAAAGAAAGCTCCTTGTGAGAAATCAAATCTCTTAAGGCTTTACTTAAATCTTGATCCCACTGGCAAGAGTGAAGAATGAAATAATTCTTCCATTATTGCTGAGCAATTTTTCTTCTTGTCTGGCAATTTATCAGTAAATATAAAACTCTTTCTCTGAACAAAAGTTTCAGCGAATGAAGAATAGATGAAGAGGAACTAGTTCTTCCGTAAAATATAATAGGAGCACTCCTGATAGTTAAACCTGAAAAATGTAATGCTGCCTACCTAAGAGTTTTATCTTCCTGAGCAAATATTTGTCATTTACGAATAGCTTGGGGTGTATATCTCAAAGACTGTGTCTTCCCAAAGGACGTAGGGTGAGAGGAGGAAATTAAGACCGGCCATTTAGTGTTACCTCTTCCATGTTATTCATCATCATTACCACCTGAGGCTGGGAAAATGGAATCTTAGCCCATGTTCCTATTTCACAGAATGGTTCAAGTGAGAAGAGAGAAGTGAGGCAATTCCAGTTCACCGCCTGGCCTGATCACGGTGTTCCGGAACACCCTACCCCTTTTCTAGCTTTCTTACGGAGAGTCAAAACCTGTAACCCACCTGATGCGGGTCCCATGGTGGTGCACTGCAGGTAAGGACCATCAAGAGCATTTGTTGTACTTGTAAGTCGGAAGGTTTTCCAGGAAATGGAAAGCTGAATTGTTTCTTGTTGATGTTCTCTTTGCAACATGTTGATACTGTGGGGTAGTAAATGCCTTTCTAAGTGATATGGATCCCTCTTGGTCAATTGCGGTGTAGCCTATTCTAACTAAGGTCAGTAGGAAGGATTTAATACAGGTGCACATTCCCCATGAAGATGGTGGGCAACTCTAGCCCATTACTGTTTTCTCTTTGGGGTGAAAATAAACAGATAAGCACAGCGTGAAGTGTGCACATGGCCATCAATATATAAAACAGAAAAGAATAAAGAATTGTTGACCCTTGTTAATTAGGGTCAAATTTCATGTCCTATGTGGGGGAATATTATTAAAAATTGATCTATATGAATTGTTTCACAAGTTTTTGTGGCCTGCACTGATACATTTTTACCATTTATAGAAAAATTTTACAAAACAAAATAATATAATCACACTGTCAGGGAAAATGTCTTATCGCTTAAAGATGCCTTCTGTACATTGATAATATCAAATTACATATGAAAAACACACTAATGTGATTTTTTAAAATTTATTTAATAAAACCTATACAAAGCCCTATAATTTGGAAGAAGTTATTTTATGTACTTGGAGAGGATGAGTCTATATTTCTCTTGAAATGTGTAATTTACATTTTTTACTTAATTCCAACTAACATTTTTCATATCACCACCCAGATTCTACTATATAAAGTGTATACGTTTTTAATGTTAAACTAATTTCTTCTAGTTGCCTTGAGTGCTTCTCAAGCTTCATTATTAACAGACTAGTCAAGCTATCTAGTCAGATTCCATTTATTACTATATAGATGTGTAGTTCGTATAACTTCATAACAGTTCTTTATAACCTGCATAATTCAAACATGAGAAAATATGGCTCCTTGCACAGATAAGTAAAATTGAAGTGTGGAAGTATATAAAAAAGACAAGAAAGCATCTATCACGAACTACTTCTCTCATGACTTACTAGCCTAACTCTTTTCCATACCACATACGGTAGCGTAATGCAACAGAGCCTAGAAAGGGGGCTTTGCACAAAGATGGAGACAATGGATAGATTAGAATAGAAGCAATAACATTCACCTGGCCAATTCATGCTACGATGGTAATTACGAAATAATGGCCTGGAAATTTCCAAACAAAATAAAGTTTCTCTTTTCCAGCGAATGTTTTCTCTAATAAAAACCAATAATAACATTACCTTGTATTCATATGGAATATTTTACTAATTTCAAAGCCTTTGCCATGCTTTATTTTGTGTGATGTTTATAACAACAGTGTAGAGGCGACAGAGTTTGGTTCAAGTCCTGGTAGCTAAGAAGGTGGCAGTATAATTGGCCTCATACCTTTTTACCTAGTTCTTACATCCCCGTACCTAGAACAAGGTCCCTTGAGGACTGGCCTCTTCATCATAGTTTGCTGCATCATTGTGAAACACTAGAAATTATTGTATTAAATTAATCAAGTGCTTTTGCATTCACAAAACCAGATTTCTGGTTCTCCCTCCTGTTGATCTAAAGATCAGACACATGTTTGACCAGTCTGTATGCTCTGTTATTAAACACTTCACATGTCTCAAAGACCCAACATACCTGCTGATGTGGTATACCCACTTGGTGAGAGCTGAACAGGATTATAAAAACCACACATGAAACACATTATATGTTTTCAGATGAAGTTTGGCCAAAGGATAAAGAAGCAGGAAATTTGAACTCACAAAAAAAAATGTTACCTTTATATTCTCCATGGCAAAAATGCAGTGTATGCACACACACACACACACGGATGCACAAAATTATGTATTTAAAATAATAGAAACAAAACTTAAGGAAATGTAACTTGGAAGTTATCATTGGAAAAGAGCATTATGGCATTTGCACTGCATTTTAAAATATCGCATCCTATTCTCTCAAAATATGCTTCCTATATCTGTAAATTAAAGTGGATGCCCAGGAAAACTAAGAGAGAAAGATGGATGAATGGATGTATAAATAGATAGATAATTTTTCAAATGCAGTTCACCCTCTGTAGATCATAAGCAAAGTATGGAATTTATGCACTGTAAGAGATCCAAAAAAATCTGTGAACAAGCAAGAGAGATAAGGTAGGTAACTGTCATCCCTTATTTCAAGAAGACTTGTCACACACACACACACACACACACACCCCTGTGTTATGTTGAGCCACCTGGACTCATCTGTGAGAGAGGGAGGCTATTTGGGAGACATAGATGAATGTGCAGCGCTAATAGCTGCTGACACTTGGAAGTGCCATGCCCGAGGCTCTGGAGAAGCTGTGTATCGAAAACAAACAACAGAAGAGTAAATATATTGGTGGACAAAATTTGTTAACCATTTCAAAAAGCATTCAGAAAAGATGTAGCATAAACTGAGCTCTTTGAAAGAATTCCTCTTTGGTAATTTCACGTGCCTGGTAAGACATCTTGGCCTCTTTTAGCATTGTCGACATCCAAACCATCATAAATCCTTGCTTTAAATATAAGTATGTTAAAACTTGCCAGCGTAATTTTTGGTGACAGAGTGACATATTAAAGTCATTCTAGGTGACCGTTACTGATGTAGTATCCCAGAAATGCTGCTTAGAAAGCAAGAGACAGGAAGGAACTATGTAAGAAGTCACAATAGCCAAGTCACAAAGGCTAATGATCACAGCCGCCACCGTGTTACCGATAATCACAGAACATGCTCTGGAATGTGAATACTTTATTTAGTGTTGTGATTTCTCTATGATGAATTTTATTTATTTATTTTTTTGCAGTTTTTGTTTGTTTGTTTGTTTGGGGCTGGGGCTGAGTTTGAACCCGCCACCTTCAGCATATGGGGCTGATGCCCCACTCCTTTGAGCCACAGGTGCTGCCCTGAATTTGATTTTTTTTCCCTCTCTAATAAAGAAGTAAAGAAGTAGTGACAAATTTAAAGTCAATCTGAGCCTTCTGCCAAATAGTTTCTATGAGAATGGAGGAATTTTTAAGGGAAGTCAAGTAGAAGCACCCCCCCCCCAAAAAAAAGAGGGGGACATGTCAGACAAACCTGCTTCTCCAGTGCTCCTGTCTGGTAATAAATGCAATAAGACTAAAATGAGCCTTTAAATAAACGAAATTCTACTAATGGATAATAAGAAAGAGTCACAGGATTAGCCTAGTACAGTAAGCAGAGGCAACACCTTGGAAGGCCGAGGAGAAGGGTAGCGCCTCCCACATTCCTGAAAGAAAGAATGTCTAGTTTAACAGGTGAAGAGGGAAAGACCCACTCTAGCTGTCACTCAGTTCATGCCTTATCTGTGATCACAAAATTGGGAGTGCACACTTGGCAGAGGGAGACGGCCTGGGTTACAGGTCAGCTCATTTGTTTACCAGCTCTATTCCTTTAAGCAAATCTGTTTCTTAACCTGCAAAATCAGGTGATGCTATTCACAGAAATGAGAATTTTATAAAAAATTAAATGAAATTATATGAAATGGTACACATAATGCACTTAGAACACTGCTTCATGCAATAACGTCATGAGTAATTAATCATTATTGAGTGACTTTTAAGAGCTCTGTGCCTATTTAGAACTTCAAGGAGAAAAATTCATCGTGAACATGGATATCCTCCGTAGGATCTCAGCCATCCTTTTTCTTAAATAAGCAGATGTTTATAAATATCCAAATGGTTAAGTAAGTGAATTTTTTTTTTTTAATATACACATTTTCCATCATGGAAATTCCAGTAGATTTTTCTCAGTGAATGAGAACATTTTAATACTGTGAATTAGATAGAATCATTTATAATAATAAATCCATCTCCATAAAGAGCTGAGAAAGTTTTGAATTCTTGAAATGATGCTGTTAAGGATCCATGGAACTTACGCTGTGGTTCTTGATGCTTACAGGATAAAGTCAGTGCTTCCTAACGTTGCCTTCACGGCTCTCCGTCATCAGGCTGCTCTCGCCCTTCACACTTCATTGGTCACTTTTTTGGCCACTTCCCATAAGCTGCACATTCCAAACACCTTCAACTCTGGCTCTCAGCACACAGTATTTCTGAGTTGCTTATTCTCCTATTTTACCTTTTCGTGTCTTTTCTCACATGCCAGCCATTCCATGATTAAGTATAAACATAGGTCCCTGGGTTTTAGCCATAATAAATAAATGTGAAGGATAGTTGAACCCTTATTTAACATCAAATAATCTTACTTGTCAACTGGAGAGGCCCTATTCTAAGTGCTTTATAGGTTCTTGTTTTTTCTTCTCAATGCTCTTTACAAGTAGGAATCTTACTCTCCTGTTTCACAGAAGAAAAAAACAAAGACCAGGAAAGGTTATCTTATTGCCTGAGCTCATACTGCTAGCAGTGGCAAAGCTATTATTCATAGCCCCAGATTGCCTGGTCCTACAAACCAAACAGATTCTCCAGACTGTAGGTTACTTGATGGATTTTAGCTTCCCTTTCTGCTGCCCACTGGGAGGCCATTTCACTGTCCAGCCTTCCTGATGACCTGGTTAGAGTGAGCCACTTCTTACTTTCCAACCCCACATCATGTTGCCATTTTCTAGCCTGTCTTTCACTCTGTCTAAATCAAAGACAATTGCTAGCATGTGAGTCTCTTCTGTCCTTTAATCATTTTAACATAAATACTCATAATTGCTACCAATTACTGAGCCATTCCTATTTTCCAAGTATTACTAAGCACTTATGATACACTCATTTGATCCAAAATATTTTACTTGTGAATAAAATTAATCATAGGGAGGTCATAGGTGATTTGTTCACAGCCACACAGCATATAAATTTAGGCCTGATTTCAAAGTCCTTGACCCATTCTGACTCTTCCTGCTGCAGAGACCCCCTAGTTCCTCGTACATAGTATGTATCTCCTCACTTCATATTCGTTGAGTAAATGGTTGTCAGGTCATTCTCAGTAGCTCTTCACTGCATAGATAACTATGCAGTACATCAATAGAGACATGCAATGTTTATTTCTTCATTTTATTTATAGAAGTTTTTTTTTAGAAGAGACTAAGAAGAGATCTTTCAAGTTACTTATTTAGATTTTCTTATTATTTTAGTATTCCTCTTGGAAAATAAAATTTTGATTCCTTTTTGCCCTTTTCAACCTTGTTCTTTATGTTGTTTTATAGAATTTGTGGCTTATATTCTAAACTTCATATTCCATAAAGTCTATATTCTGGTGCCAAAAAGACATGAGAACGGATTGGCTCTGAGTATTTGTATCTCGTTAGGAATGAATACATTGGGATGAAGCTATAATTTCATTCAATCAATTATAAAACCTTGACCCATGATACCAACTCCTGAGTCACATTAACCCCATTTCAAAGACAAAGAGGATACTTTTTCTTCATAAGAGAAATTTATTCATTTATGAATAAATATGAAGTGGGGATAGATCAAGACCCCTGAGTCAGTCTTCCAAGTGAAACAATCCTAAAGAGAGTAAAATAGGCCTCCTGAGGACCACTTAAATCTGTCACACTGTAGAATCAAACCAGTCTTCAAAACTGGAAGGAACAGGAACTTTCTGCCAAATATAGATCAGTAATGACCCAGAAGCATCAATAGGCTGCTAAAGGTGGCCAAGCAAAAGTCAGACAGCAATTTGTGGTTGGAAAGATCCCTAAGTTCCAGTCTTCATAACACTTTTTGACTTTTCATATGAAAGCACAACCAAGATGTTGTGCTAACCAAAATATTACTTAGGTAATATTTATAACATAACCATGTATGCCTAAGACCAACTCCATAATAAGGAAAATAGCCTTTCTAAAGTCAGATAATTTTGGAAGACATTGCATATGAGCATAACAATAAAAGACCTCATGACCCAAGGATGCTGTGAATGCTGCAGAGGATTGTTTAATGCATTTTTAACAATTCATTCTAAATTCCATTTTTAATTCCTCCCAGTGTTTCATTCAAATGTCTCTTCAGATCAAAGACCACAAATATTGGCAAAGCATGTGATTGTTTTGAGATGCTGACAAGTGTGAACCGTAGAGCCATATTTTTCTTAAACCTGGGATTTATTTTCATGTGTAAATTAAGTAATAGGAGATGCTAGCATTCTGTAGATGAAAGACTGGATTGTTAAAAATGCCAACATAAGAATATGGATGGAATATACAAATGATGTCCTTATTTATGGAAACATTTTAAGGTAGGGAGAAGTAATTATACCATTTGGAACCTATTATGTCAGGTTCTGTTCTTATATAATTCTGTGTAAAAAGCAAATCCTTACTTTATGAAACACATGGTGACTTTAAACGGAAGGCTAGGCCTTCAATATTCTGATGACAAAATCCTATAAGGGAAAAACATTTTACTTCCATGAAATCATTTGAAAGTAATATACCAAAAGAAAACCATTTGAAAAGAGTTGCCCAATGGCCACAGTAGGTGGAAAGTGTAAAACTTAAAATGGAGAAGGTATTTGGGGTACTAGGAGGTGCACACTCTGGACGACTGGTGAAATGGAGAATTTATTTTAAAAGAAGCTAAGTTCAAAGTCATTTGTGGGGGTAACATCATGAAGGTGCCTTCAAGGACAACTGAGAAACTCACTGTCTCATTTGGATTCCATGCTCTTGAATAGCAACCAACTCACTTTTGTGTAGGAAGGCAGCCATTTGCAAAGCATCCCCATCATTTATTTGACGTCATGTTTTCAATAGGAGTGGAAAATGTGTATTGTTACTACCCTCGCTCTTCAGATTAGGAAAATGAGACTGAGAAGTTAACTGATTTTCTGAAGACCACATTCCCAACTAGTAAATAGAGTCTGGATAAAAATCTGTACTTTCTGATTTAAGGTCATTGTGTATACCATATTGCCATTTTCTTAATTCATTTTTATTTATGTGTATACTTAGGGGGTACAAATGAAGTTTTGTTACATGCATATGTCCCATACTAGTGAAGTCTGGGCTTTTAGTGTAACTACCACCTAAATGATGGACATTGTACCCATTAGGCAATTTCTTATCCCACACCCATGTCCCACCCTCCCTCCCTTGTGAGTCTCCAGTGTCCTTTATTCCACACTCTATGTCCATGTATACAAATTATTTAGTTCGCACTTGTGAGAACATGCAGTATTTGACTTTCTGTTTCTGAGTTATTTCACTGGAGATTAATGACCTCCAGTTCAATCCATGTTGCTGTAAAACCATGATTTCATTCTTTTTTCATGGCTGAACAGTATTCCATTGTGTGTGTGTTTTCTTTTATCCAGTTGTCTGTTAATGGACACTTAGATTGATTCCGTATCTTTGCTAATGTGAATAGTGCTGTGAAAAAATCTACAAGTGCAGGTATCTTTTTGATATAATGATTTCTTTTCCCTTGGGTAAATACCCAATAGTGCGACTACTGGATTGAATGAAAACTCTATTTTTAGTTCTTAGAGAAATCTAAATCTCTATACTAGAGATTTCCATAAAGGCTGTACTAATTTACATTCCCACTAACAGAGTACAAGCATTCCCTTTTCTCCACATCCTCACCAACATCATTGTTTGACTTTTCAAAAACAGTCATTCTGATTAGTATAAGGTAGTATCTCCCTGTCATTTTAATTTCATTTCTCTGATGATTAGTGATGTTGAGCATTTCTTCATATGCATTTGGCAATTAGTATATTTTCTTTTGAAAAGTGTATGTCCATGTCCTTTGCACACTCTTTTTCTGTATTTATTTTTCCCTTCCCTTCCTTCCTCCTTCCTTCCCCCCTTCCTTCTTTCATTCCTTCCTTCCCTCCTTCCCTCTTTCCTTCCTTCACCCTTACCCTCCCCTTGCTCTTGCCTCCTCACCCCCACTTCTAGCTCACAGCAACCTCAATCTCCTGAGTTTAAGAGATCTCTCTGCCTCAGCATCCTGAGTAGTTGGGAATACAGGTGCCCACAACACCACCTGGCTAATTTTTCTAGTTTTATTAGGGATTGTTTCTCGTTCTTACTCAAATTAGTCTTGAATTCCTGAGCTAAAGTGATCTTCCCACTTTGACTTCCCAGAGTGCTAGAATAACAGGCATGAGTCACCATTCTCAGCCCTTTTAGACACTTTTTAGTGAGGTTATTTACATTCTTTGTTGTAGAGCTATTTGAGTTCTCTATAGATTCTAGATACTGGTTCTTTGCTGGATGCATAGTTTACAAATATTATCTTCCATTCTGCAGGTTTTCTGTCCACTGTGTTAATTATTTCTTTTGCTGCACAGAAATTTTTTCATTTAATTAAGACCCATTTGTCTGTTTTTGCTTTTGTTGCATTTGCTTTTGAGGTCTTAGTCATGAATTCTTTGCTTTGGCCAATGTCCAAAAGAATTTTTCCAAGGTGGATTTCTAGTGTTTCAATAGTTTTAGGTCTTACAGTTGAGTCTTTAAACCATCTTGAATTAGTTTTTTTATATGGTAAGAGATGAGGGGTCAGTATCGTTCTGCCATATATGGTGATCCTATTTTCCTAGCACCACTTACTGAATTAAGTATCCTTCCCCCAGTGTATGTATTTATCAACATTATCAAAGATCACTTGATTGTAAGTATGTGGCTTTCTTTCTGGGTTCTCTATTCAGTTCCACAGCCCTATGTGTGTATTTTTATATCATTACCATGTTCTTTTGGTGATTATAGCTTTGTAGTATAACTTGAAGTCAGGAAATGTGATACCTCCAGGATTGTTCTTTTTTGCTTTGCATTGCCTTGACTATTTGGGCTATTTTTTGTTTCCACATGAATTTTAGGATATGTTATTCCTAATTCTGTGGAAAAGGACATTGGCATTTTGATAGGAATTACATTGTCTCTATAGAATTATTTGGGAAGTATGATCATTTTAATACTATTGATTCTTCCAATCCATGAGCAATGAGATGTTTTTCCATTTGTCTATGTCATCTACAATTTCTTTCACTAGCATTTTGTAGTTTTTCTTATGGAGATCTTTCTCCACCTTAGTTAAATGTTGATATATTCCTAGGTATTTATTGGATATTTTGTAGGTATTGTAAATGGGATTGACTTCTTTATTTCTCAGCTTGTTATTGGTGTATAAAAATGTTACTGATCTTTGTACATTGATTTTGTATCCTAAAACTTTACTGAACTCATTCATTGAGTCTTTAGGGTTTTATGGGAATAAGATATTATCAACAAACAGAAATGATTTTACTTCCTCTTTTCCAATTTGGATGTTTTATATTCTTCTCATTCCTGATTACTCTGGCTGCAACTTCCAGTACTTTGTTGAATAGGAGTGGTGAAAGTGGGCATCCTCATCTTGTTCTCCATCCTTAGGGGAGAATGCTTTCGTTTTCTCCAGTGTGATCTTAGATGTAGGTTTGTCATATATGGCTTCTATTATTTAGAGGCATGATCTTTCTTCCATACCTAGTTTGTTGAGGGTTATTATCTTGAAGGAAGGTTGAATTTTCTTGAATGCTTTTTCTACATCTATTGAAATGAACATGTGGTTTTGGGCTTGTTTGTTTGTTTGTTTGTTTTGAGACAGAGTCTCACTATGTCACCCTTGGTAGAGTGTCATGGCATCATAGCTCACAGCAACCTCAAACTCTTGGGCTTAAGTGATTCTTTTGCCTCAGCCTCCCAAGTTGCTAGAACTATAGGTGCCCACCACAATACCTGACTACTTTCTTGTTGCAGTTGTCATAGTTGTTTAGCTGGCCTGGGCCAGGGTCAGTGCATGTGACTGGTGCCATAACCACTGTGCTATGGTGCTGAGCCTGTTTTTTGTTTTTAATTCTGTTGATGTGGTGAATCACACTTATTGACTTGCATATGTTGAACTCTCCTTGCATTCCTGGGATGAAACCCACTTGATCGTGGTGTGTTGTCTTTTTGATGTGATGTTGGATTCAGCTTGCAAAGTCTTTTGTTGAGGATTTTTATATCTGTGTTCATCAAGGCTATTTGTTGTCATTTTCTTTTTTGTTGTGTCCTTGTCTGGCTTTTCTATCAGGGTAATGATACCTTCAAGGAGGAGTACAGGAGGATGCCCCTCCTTCTCAATGTCTTACAAGTCACAGGACAATTTTTACCAGTTCTTTGTACAACTGATAGAATTCGACCGGGAATCCCTCTGGTCCTATGCTTTTTTTTTTCCTGGAGTTTTTTTATTACTAATTCAATCTCACTATTTGTTAGTGATTGGTTCAAGATTTCTCTTTTTTTCTGCTTTAATCTAGTTGTATATTTCCAGAGATTTATCTGTTTCCTCTAAATGTTTTAGATGGATAGATGTTCCTGGAAGTGTCCAATGTCCTTTCGTGTTTTTGCAGTATAAGTTGTAATGTTTCCTTTTTCGTTTCTGGTTATGTTTATTTCCATCTTCTCTCTTCTTGGTTAGCCTAGTTTGCAGGGTGTCAATTTTGTTTTGTTTTGTTTTTCAAAGAACTAAATTTCTTTTTCACTGATCCTTAGTATTATTTTTATGTTCTCAATTTCATTTAGTGCAATTTTGATTTTCATGATTTCTTTTCTTCTGCTTGCTTTGGGTTTGCATGCTGCCGTTTTCTATTTTCCTTAATTTATATTATACAAATGAATACAGAGCCATTCCTAGCCTGCAGAAGAGATGGCTTCTTGCAAATAGAGCTGCTCCTGGGTACCAGCAATACGTGGTAGTAAGACCGTCACCTCAAACCACTCCACTCAAGCTCCAATCCTAGCTGTTCCATTGACAACATCTGTGACCTACAACAAATGATTTCCTGATCAGTAATGTAGAGATAATAGTAGCATTTCCTTAATAGTATTGCTTATGAAGATTAAATCAGATATTTGTAAATTAGTCAGGTACCTGTCACATAGAAAAAAGTCAATACATATTCATAGTGATGTTTTTATTATTATTTTGTTTTACTCCACATAAAATATGTATTAATAGTTAATTAAATTGGTGAGCTGGTTCTATTAATATAAAAATGCTGTTGTATTTTTCGAACTGTTAGTTTGAATTCTGTGTAATTTGTGACTTAGAAGAGTAGAAAATGTGTCTATCTATGAACCTAGAACAGCAGTTCTCAACCTTTGGGTCGCGTCCTCTTTGTGACAATGAAAATACATCCTGCATATCAGATATTTACATTACGATTCATAACAGTAGCAAAATTACAATTATGAAGTAGCAACAAAAATAATTTTATGGTTGGGGACCACCACAACATGAGGAACTGTATTAAAGGGTTGCAGCATTAGGAGGCATTAGGAAGGTGGAGACCCACTGACCTAGAAAATGAGTGGCAACTTGAATATTTAACACTTTGAAAAATGCATAGGCAGTGCTATGATTATTTCATTGAGCTAAAATAAATGCTTCACATATTAGAATGGATTATTTCTATAAGGTAAAATTTCTCACCTTGGGCAGTTTTGACATTTCAGGTCGTGAAGTTTTGTTGTGAGTGCTGTCATGTGTGCTGAGGGATGTGGAGCAGCATTCCTGGCCTCTGTCTAGTAGATGCCAGGAAAGCACCTTCCTCCCCAGCTATGACCATGAAAATGTCTTTAGACACTGCCACCTGTCCCTCCAAGTTTGGAGAACTTGTCAGTGAGACTTCGCTTAAGAATTGCCATTTTAAAGCATGTGGCGAGCTAAGCTCATTACTTTAAAAATCACCCAGTAGTAAAAATCACCATACAAACCAAATTGTTGGCTCTAAATGTCTCTTGGCACTGGAAAAAAAAAATTGAATCCACTTTCAATGACAAAAATGTGCCACCATTAGTGAATTCAAAAGAATAGGCCATAGGCTATTACCTCTATAGCTAACAAGAAGTCCTCAAAATATTTTTGCACCATGGCAGCATTGCTGCAATAAATCTTTAGCCCCTTACGGTGGCTACTTTTAAAAAGCACACACTTTTGAGTTAATAAATGGTAGTTTTTTTTCTTTGCTTGGGTATCAGTCAAATTGCTTCAGATTCATGCTTAGTATGACTTCTAGCTTTTTGCAGTTCAAAAACAATAAGCCCTAGGCCTGCCCTTCCATGGCATATGACTTAGTGACTGTCCCTTTTTCATTGTTCCGTGGAGGCCAACTATAACAGATTAGATGAATGGAAGGAAAGTGAGTCATAATGTCAGACCTCCTGCCCAAACTCACTGGTTCCTGAAATCCTTTGCCCTTTGATTTTTAGGAGTACATATTTCTGAAACAGCACACTTTATTTTTAAATCACAGAAGTTTACTGAAGATAAACTGCTTATTAAATAAACACTTTTCATGCATGTTTTTCTACACCTTCTTCTAAGGGGCTTGAGTAGCCCCTTTTTCTCTCTCTTCCCATCTCACCTTCTTCTAACACCTCTCCCACCTCCCCCCAAAATCCTTCTCTGTATTGGAATTCATCAAGGAAGAGTGAACAGTTAAGTGTCTTCATGAGTGCACAGTGGTGCTTGTTGAGAATATGGTTTGTCCTATATCTAAGCGGATAAAAAAAGATAAGCCAGATAAAATGGGGCAGGATTAACTGTGCCTCTTTCATTCTGTTGATAAAGGCTAAGCAGTTACTTGTTCCAATTCCTTTTAACATGTGAAAGGAGAGGATTATGAGAATTTTGATTATTTTTAGAAAACATGCCTTTTCTCTCCGTTTTGGTTCATTTAATTTGGGTCGGTTTTAAGCATTGTATTGTTTTAAGAAATTATAACCGTATTTTTTGTTTCTGGTTCACTTGTGTGCCCTTTGGAGTTGGCAACCTTTCTAAAATGGAGGGTGCACCTATCTGTCAGCCACGGCTGCCTACAAATACCAAGCCAAGCATAGTGGCTTAAATCACAGCAGTCTGTTGTTGGTCACTATTCTGTGGGTTGACTTGGAGCAGGACATAGGTCTTTGGCTGGCCTTTCCTGAGCTCTTCGTCACAGTCAGTGGTAAAGGCTATGAAGCCTGGGCCAGTTCCTACAGCCTTTCATCCTAGTCAGGTGGTCTCCAGGTTCTGAGGCCATCAAAGGAAAAGCTCCAGGCCTTTTAAGGCCGGGACTTCCATTCTTTGTTCATATTGAGTCAGGGGCCAACCCAGATTCAAGAGCTGGGAAAAAAGACTCCGCCTTTTGATAAGAAAAGCAACAAATAATTTGTGACCTCATTTATTCTACTTACTAGACTGATGGAACTCTTCTCTCCACTCTCTCCAGCCTGGCTAAGTACAATGTGAATTTCCTTTGCCAGGCTGATGAAAGGAGCAAAGACTTCCAAGCTCACCCTTAAATGCTGGGTTATTGCTTAATAGATGAAATAAGTTAAGAAAGTAGAGGAAAAGTCACTTTTTAAAATTTGTTATCTAATGGCTACCTGGTTATTTTTGCTAAAATGCTAGCTTAGAGGCAAGAGCTACTTGTAGTCTTAACTCCCCTTTGATCCAAACTCAAAAATATTTCCTTTATATCTTCCTACAATTCAGTACTTATTGGGGTTAATAGCTGCTTTTGAAACTCCAGAAACTCCATAAGTATGATTCATTCCCAGTGAATCATAGAGTCATTTCAAGCCTTCTAGACCACCTACCTCCCTTCCCCACCCTTCCCCCTCCCTTTTTTTAAATTTCAGAAATAAGAAAACAAAATGAGGTCCAATGAGGTTAAACAGAAATCCCACTGGACTCAAGTTTTCAGACTGCTGGTTCAATATGGTTCCCACTGCAGTACAGTCCTTTAAATTTTGTTGAAATTAATTTGATTGATTAAAGAGTCCCTTAACATTTTCTAGATGCATTAGGAAAATAACCCAAAAACATCTGTGTAATGAGAAGAGGCGTTAAGTTTGGAACCAAGATGGTTGGAGGCGGTAATTTTGCCACATTAGAGCCAATTAACCATCATAGATCTTCAAGGCCGTGACTCATGGAGAGAAGGGCTGATGCGTAGTCAGGCAGCACCTCAATGTACAGGGCGCTCAGGTGATTAAGTAGGGCTGTGACAGCAGAAAATGGTAGAGGGATGGCAGGAGGAGATAGGACAGGATGTCAGAAACAAACTTGTCCTGCTTTGTAGCAGTGCCTGGAGCTGTGATGGTGGAAACCACTTCAGGCCACTAAAAATTACTTGACATGCTATCTTGGCAGCCCTTCCCTGGATCGCAGTGGCTGCCTTGTGCTAGCACTCTGATGGGAGCAGCAGCTACACAATTTCCTCATCCCAGGCTCCAGCCAAGTGCAGCAGATGCTATTGTTGCCTCTCCTATTGAACAAAGTAGGCAGCAGAGAGAGAAAGAAATTTGTTGATACTGTTTTTCTACTGGGACCAGAATAAAACTGTGTGTGGCATATTGTCCAGGAGTAACCCATGTGCCAGATCCTCATTTTGTGCAGCCCTCTTACAGAAGATAAGATTCTACCCCTGTATCTCTTCACGTAATGTTAACGACCTTCTTCATTTGACTGTCAATGTGTTACAATTACGGCCATTCAGATTTCTCCGTCTGAACGTGTGCTATTTCTTGTGCTTGTAAACCCTTTGCTTCTGACCATGCCCATCTGCTGGAATCATTTATAGTTCCAGCACATACTCACAGTGTTTGTTATATGCCTCAATCTAGCTGTGCAAAACTCTTAAATCTTCCATATAAATAAACAAGTGTTTAGCAAGTATTTTTAAACCCTTTGCCTTGATAAGTAGCATTAATAAGGTACATTTGTGTTTCTAACGTAAGTACAGCTGCTGAGAGAATCTCTGGTTGCAGAAATGCATGTACTGACACCACAATCAGAAGAGAATCCCTCTTGAAAATGAGTGCCTGCATATATAAGCAGTCTCTGTGCTGAACAAACCAAATGATGATAAATTAGCCAAAACCAAAAGGCTCTTTTTGAATACAGATCATACCTTGGGTGGGGGGCGGAGGAGGTGTGGTCTTCAAATGCTCCTAGTCCCTGGTCTTTCTCAGTTTACTTCCAAACCTCTATTGGGCCTGAATATGACACTAAGAAGTCCTTTTATTTCTCACTCCTCTGCTCTCTCCAGCCTGGTTAAATGCAATGTAGATTTCCTTCATAGGCCTGGAGGAGAATAGCTAAACTCCCAATCAGAATCTAAAATATAGGTTCTTTTGTCCATATGTAAAATAGGGAAAAAGGAGGAGAAAAAGCCTTTGAACTTCTTTCAGACCGCTGCCTGATTTTTGCTATTGTTTGCTTTTTTTCTCTTGTTATCCGTAACTACCCTCACCCCCATACTGGTATGTAAGAGATGTGAATTGGAGTGTCTTTTTTTTCAGCTGTAACTTTTTATCCCATTTCAGTAGTCTCTGACCTTAAGGAGCAGCCCGTCAGGGCCCCTCCTTGTCACTAAGGCAGAGCTTAGGCTGTGATTTGGCCTAGCTAGAGACTGCATACAGATTATTTGAAGATGCTGAGTTATTTTTCTTCTTTAAGCTCAGGTTAAGTACTATAAGTGAATCTAGAAGAGAAATATACATCAGGCAGCCTCAGTTGATTACAATAGAAAGCCTCCAAGTTTTATCAAGAGTTAAGATTGTTGGATTTTAATACGGACACAGGAGGACCACGGATGGTCTCCTAAAATGCACTATAGTTTGCTCATATCCTAGAACCCTAGGGAAACAAGTTCTTCCTAAAGCAGTTTGTACATAGTATACATAGTAGGAATTTTAAAATGCAAAATGATAAATGAAGCTCCAGGATATTAAATTCTTCATTGTAAATGTATGTAATAGAAACAACTCTGAATTTTCATGATTTTTCACTGCATATTCAGCTTTCAGGTTATGAAATGGGAATTGCAGAAATGAAGAAAAATAAAAGACACTGGACTGCCCTGAATCCATGTGATCTTATACAAATCACTCACCTCACTTAGTTTCTATTTCTCTAGAAAGGTAGATAACAATCTGGCCATTTGCCAATAGCATCTTATTCTCTAGAGAAAATTCAGTTGATTAAATGCAGATTTACTTTGATGATGGTATCGATGATGATTGGAAAGTTGGGTTTTATGGAAGCCATCATGAAAAAAATGTTCTCTGTTTCTCTGAAAAAACAACTTCATTCCAAATTGGGGTTCATAGGTGGTCTTTACAGAATAACTGACATTCTATACATCTTAAAAAACTTTCACTTTGTCAACCTGAACCCAGTCCAGTTACAATCAATAGAACAGAGAGTCTCTCTCGGTCTGTACTCGTGCTCACAACTTACATTTGAAAAACCATAACCAATCGTGTTACAGACCACAAAAATCTTCACCACCTATGGTTAACATTTCACCCTTCTTTTGTGTATCTTAAAATGATTGACCTAGTTTTAGACTTATTTTCTCGGATGTACTGCAATCTGAAATTCATTTGTTATCTTGGTTCGATTAAACTCAAACTTAACTGAGTTTATAGGGTACAATAGTAAAGCCACAAGCTTCACAAAATCTTTTCCAGGATCAGTAAGAAGCTCTGTGAACATAGTCGGTTACACAAGATGTGTTTGTATGCCTTTGTTGGGTTTCCATTTCCTAAAGGCTTAGGAATAAACACACTTTTAAAAATATGAGATTATAATTCTGCATGGAAGTCATTTTTAGAGTGAAGCTTTGTGGCATCCATTATGTATATAGCTACAACTAATTCCTAAGGTGGTCATCCCATCTCTTGCTGAATTCTCTGCATGGTTTCCACATGGATAATCTTATCAAGTAGCACTTCTGGAATTATCGCTTCTATCCACAGTTTCCTGTTAAAGCTTCATCATATCACAGTTTAGCTAGAAGCTTAGGCCCAGTCCCAGCTATTTAAAGAAGGTTAATGGGTCTAAAAATGATCCTCTTTGTTATTTCTGCCCTGTGGGGGATTGAACATTTACAAAGAGCTTTATCTCAAAGGGGGGAGAAAAAGAGGCTGTTTTTCTAAACTTTTTTAGTTTGAACATTTTTAAATATGCCCCAAAGTAGAGAGAATGTATAATGAACCCCCAAGCACACATCACGTAGCTTCAATTATCAACATTTCAGGCAGTGTTTGTTAAACGGCAATTCATTTTCCATTTTTTGAAGAAACTCATTACATAACTGCCACTCAACATTTGAGATTTTAGTAGCCTGGGCAGCCTTATCTCAGTTAAAAGTTCAATTTTCATAGACATATTTAATGTAAAGGGCATTCATTACAGCTTTCCCAGCTCCAGGTTGAGTGCTCCTGGACTATGTCTCTTAAGCTGCTATAATTTGATATTTCACACTGCTTTTGTAAATCAGAAGTCTTCTAGCATCGAGTTTTAAAATGATTCTAGAATATTGAAACCACCTCCCTCTTGGGAGAGCTTGTACCCAAAACTGTATTCACCAACATTTGGCTTGCAGACTTTTCAAATTGTATTCAATAATTTTATTTTTAAATTAAATGTTAATTTTTTGGGCTCAGTTCATCAAAGGATCCACCACTTCCTGTTATTTGCCATCCTATGCTTCATACTCCCTGGTTAAAACTTTCTTCTCTTCTCTTCCTCAATGAAAGTAGAGCTGGATTCACAATATTCTACTACCTGATAGAGAAGAAAGAAGAAAGTGAAAAAAAAAAATTACAGTTTTAGGAATCCAAGTTTTACAAATCCACACGTGGACCATTTCCCAACCAATTATTGCCATGTGGGATGGGAACCTGCCTGAAGCCTTATGGAAACTCAAGGCCTTTCTGGTCCCTTCTTGGTTCAGGCCTCAGGGCCTTTTGCGTAAATCCAAATTTTACA
Organism: Galagoides demidoff; assembly: GCA_963574575.1. Lineage (NCBI taxonomy): Eukaryota > Metazoa > Chordata > Mammalia > Primates > Galagidae > Galagoides > Galagoides demidoff. The sequence continues at coordinate 19,652 of CAUYQV010108024.1, forward strand.
TAAATCTTTTTAATAAAGGGGCACAGCAGAAAAATGTGAACATTTTCTTAATTCCTTTGGTGCTTAAAAAACAATGTGGAAATCAGAAGGCTGCACATTGAGTCATGTGTTAATAGACTGGGGAGGGGAGGCGCATTTCTGTAATCAAGTAAGTACGAGTAAAAATAAGTTAAATTGGTTTCTTTACAACAGGATGTCTCAACCCTATCAAATACTAATTTCCGTCGTGATCCTCAAAAAGAGAATTTTTGAAACTTATTTCAACATAGAACATTTTCTCCCTTGGAATTTCTCAGGGGACTCCAGGAAGCCCTGTCATTAAAAAAAAAATATATATTCCTTAGCCTGGGTTATTCAGCCTACGATAATAAAACAGGATCATCAACTATTAAGTATAATGGGCTCATATGATCAATCAGCAACTCTCAATAAAATGTATATATCAGCATAATCAGTGAATATTAAAATTGCCCTATGCCAAACTTCAGGATGTCGGGTATGGAGATGAAATAGCATGGCATCTCCCTCCGAAAGCTGATGACAACCTACATGCAGATACCAGGAGCAATGAAGACTACCTAGAAAAGGGCCTTAATTCATGTGCAGATTTAGTCACTGAGGGAAAATCTCAGTTAAAGCAAGGAACAGAAACACTTATGTATACAGTTGACATCAATTTGAAATATATAATTTTACTCAGATTCATTAGATTTTTAGTTTTTGAGTATGGCCCATGATTAGCAGATTTAGTGTATTTACTACAGACAATGAACCTACTATTGAAGCAAGTTAAGTTCAGAATCCAGCTGGATTTTTATAAATATTTTCCCATCCATTCTATTTATAGTTGTCTGGCCCTTACCTAATTTAGGAGTACTTTATTGAGGATGACGGGGCACACATTACTTTCAGTAAGTCTTTCCAAAGCAGTTGACTTGGTTTTCATGCAAACTACAACTCTTTTATTTTGTAACTATACCTCATTAGTTCATTTACTACTTAATTAAATTATTTAAATAAAATAACCAGTTACTTTAGAATAAAAACTGTGACACCACAAAAGAGCACAGACATCCAAGTGAGAAGCCTTCCAGCCTTGATCTGACCTTTGACCTAGTACAGTAACAGGCAGGAGCTTTTTAAAGAAAAAGGAGAGACTGAGGTAGTTAAATAGGTTAAGTGGAAGTCGGATAAGAACATGCATTTTGATAGCCATATGCATGTGGAAAAGATAAATGATGGAAGAAATAATAAGCACTATTTGAGATAAGGGAAAGAAAATAGAACTTTGACATAAGCAAAGCAGTACATCTGAAGTTGGGAGATTTTATTTTAGTCTTGAACAGTTGTCTGTTCCTAGGTCTCTCTGTCTGTAAAATGTAAATGATCGGTTCAATTTTAGCATCAGTGTTAGCCCCTTTGGGGGCATTCTCAAAACTGAGGTTCCTTAGTCAGATCTCACAGTTTCTGTTTCTCTTAGTAGGGATAAGGTTAGTGGGGATAATTCCCAAATGATGCTGATACTGCTGGTTTTGAGGCCACACTTTGAGAACCACTGGATTACATCATCTCTAAGGTTCCCATCCAAGCCTAAAATCTGATTCAACTGCATATCATATTCCCCCTCCATTCAGAGAGTATAAACCAGGAAATAAAGTTGAATATTCATTTTATAAAACACATTAGTGTACATCTTTAATATAAACCATGTAAAAATAGAACAGTTGAATGCTTACTCTGCCATTAGAACAAATTAATTAGAATATTCAACTCTAGGCTTCCAATTCAAAGAACAAGAGTAAGGAAATTAATTTTTATCAAGAACCTATTATTTATAAAGCATTTTGTTGACAGTATCATTATAGTGAACTAAAGGATTGAGTCTACGTTTTATAGGTGAGAAAACAAGAGGTTCAGGAAGAATAAATAAATTATGTAATTATGACACAGGTGGCAGGTCATAGGGCTAGATTTTGAATCTCTAAAGCCCATGATTTTTTTATTTTTCAAGGTGACTCTCTCATAAAGTGGGCACATCACAATCAATTTAGTCAGTACTTTATGTTTAAACTATCTTAGTAAAAAATGAAACTTAAAAACAAAAAAGAAGGGATTTTTAAGTGTGGGAAGTCTTGAATTCCATAGGCAAAACTGAATTGCTTCCCTGGACTGTAACTGTCAACCATTAGACACGTGGGGTTAGAGACAGTGTCTGTGAATTCACCATTGCATCCTTTTCCCTTTGAACTATGCTACACGTGAAACAGACACTTATTAAATATTTGATGGGTAGCTGGACATTGGAGTAGAAATGTCACCATCTGAAACAATACCGGGAACCAAGCCATGCAAGAATTCTAAAGGGTCTAAGTTCTGTGTGTAGGATTAAAAAAAAAAAAAAAAAAAAAAAAGGTAGTTAATAGCATTATTCCTGAAGGCTGAATCAAATGGTTTCTATTTTCTTTGCTCCTTGGGGGCTGAGAGGGAGGCACAGGGAGTACACTGTTGACCAGATTTGGGGGGTATCAAAGCCTGTAGGATACTTTACACTCCTTATGTCAGGCTTGATAAATATTGAGTCTGGGGCTTGCATTCTAATTAGCATTAAGTCCAGTATCAATGGAAATGTATGCTGCACCCGGGGAATTATTAGGGTAATAAGCATTCCATTCCCGATATCTTCCACCCTCTGAGAGGTAGATTAAATCTGCAAAGAGAAGCATTTAATGCCCCCAGAAAGAAAAGCACCATATAGCATCCCTGGTGTTCAGAAAAATTTCATTTTCCTTGAATGGATTCATTACTAAGGCAGAGTTTGCTGATTCCTGATCACCACATTCCCTCCATTTCTAGAACCGACAGAAAGCAAATAAAGGGAACTATAGCTCTTGTCAAATGCAGTGTGTTTGCTGCTTACATGGTCTTCTGTGAATCCAGCCCTTGGTTTACCTCTCTTAATGGGAATCCATTATGTGAAGGAAGGCACCTTGGGGTCCCTGGCTGTCCTAGCCTCTGCGCATGAGCCTACCGAGCCGTTTGATAGAGTGAACACCGCCAAGCTGCCCCTGCCTCTCTTGGGGAGCTGCTAAAACAAGCATTGCCTTTGAAAAGACTCTTCCAGAAGGAATAGCTTTGACTGTAACGAATTTGTATTCCTCTTCTGGTGAAGTCAGGAAAAGCAAATCTTCCACAGCAGTGCTTGGAAAGCAAAGGAAAGTGTTGGTATGTCCCTAGTTACTGTACTCTCCAAAGAAGGATTATGGCCATAGCAAAATGATCCCACGGCATGCTAGATTCCTCCTGACTGGTCCCAGTTATGGAAGCTTCTCAGGTTCCAAGTAGTACATAAGCTTATGTCAAATAGATCCCCTCAAGTTAATTCATCAGTGGATTAAATGCTTTGCCAATTACTCAAATATAGTCATAAGTTTCTTTAATAAAAGTAAATTTTCAGATGCTGCCACTCATCATCAATATATTTTAGTGCTTTTGAGTATTTCCATATAATTATATTTAACACTGTAAACTGTAAGTGCTGTAATTTCCTTTGACCTATGTTGCAGTTAGATACATTACTTGATCAGAGCTCTCAATGAAGCATTTTACGCACACGTACTTAGTTAATTGGTTATTTTTTCCTGCCTGTGTTTATATATAATATACTCTATAAGCGAAAGGAAATCAGCCTGCGTGCAGCTGAGTCTGGTAAAAGAGTAATTAAGTTCTATCAGAACAAACAGCTGTCAATAATGAATTCTGAATTAACATTACTAGCAAAGAAAAGAATCTAGACATCTGCAGGAAATGTGAAAATATTTTTATAACCTAATAGCTGAGATCTGGACAGGGGTATCACTGAGTTTTCCCAGCTGTACCTGCAATGTATTTTGAAATGTTCCTAGACTGAAAGAACACTGAAACTCATTGCATAAACTAGACTGGCTTAAAAAAAAAAAAAAAAAGTTGGCTGCTTTGAACAGTGTGTATTTTGATTTCATGTAATCAGCATGAAAACTTTCTGTCTCAAACTATTTTGCTGTGCCCCCCGGTCATAAAATGAACCTTAAAAATAGGCTTGTTATCTTTGTTTTGTGTCTTTCCAATCAGTATTCTATTGCTTGGATATTTTTCTTTCTGTCTTTGGAAAAATACTTTGGGGTCTTATTACACAGTATCTGATTTGCTCGCATCTGGGAGTGTTTCTTGCAAAGAAAACTTGCAAGGTGGGCTTCAAGCATCTGAGTTTTATTACAAGATAATTCCATGTATTTTCAAGTATCTGGAGATAGTAAAGTAATAGTATGTAGACAAAAAAGCAAACTTAATGTTTTTGAAAACAGCCTTTGCAGTCTCTCCTTTCCATTAAAGTTTTACATTGTTAAAGACACACCCCCACACACAAACTATATGAGAGGTCAGGATTTTTATATGTGTATATATGTATTTGCGTCTATAAACAAACACATATACATTATTATATTTAACACATTTTTCTGTCCTCCTTTACTTATAAAAATATTAGGAGTGCACCTGTATCTTTGTTAGTCAAATTGTAGCTCATGGACCAGCAGCATCAGTATCCTTTAGAACTTGTTGTAAAGGTATAATGCTTCCTCCCACTCCAGGCTATTGAATCAGAACTTCTGGGCAGAGCCCAGGAATCTGTGCTTTCACTTTCAATAGCAGTGTATCCAGACTACTTGCATTCACTGAGTTTAATTATTGAACATTGGCTTTCATCTCTTTGGTGTCCCACTCTCAAGACTATGATTTCCTTCTTTTAGTATTGCTCTGCAGGAGAGGCAAACCCTATCCTCTCTACTCCCACCTTCAAACATGTCCAGTAAGTCATTCTAGATACACTTGGTACTAGTTTGGATTAATTAGTCATCAAGTATTCATACTATACTTACTGAAAGTCAACCACAGATCAGAAGATGTGGAAAAAAGTAGAGCTGACGTAAACATAACTGGTTAATACATACCAAGTACATAGAGAGCACTTCAAAAACCACTTAATTCATTTCTTTTTGGGTAGCTGAAATAATTGGGTGATCTAATGTTTCTTTAATAATGGCCAATAACAGAATCAGCATTTCACTTTTGGACCAACATTCTTGCTACCTAAATTGATAGAATCATGGACCTTGGGTCCATCTGGGGAGCTCTAAGGTTAACTGCCATCTGCTGTGAGTAACCCCCAGTTATAGGTGTGTGAGCCTGGGAAGACGGAGGCATCAACCCAAACCTTACTTAGATCCCTAAGAACAACAACATGGTCTTGGTCAAATTCTTAGGCCTGCCTTATTCTCCATTCAAAAAATGAATGTGATTAGGCAAACAGGTTGGAATGTGAGTAGACAAAAAGGTCAGAAGAAGCGGTACTGTTTGATAAATTCAGAAGCCAGATGAAGACCCTGGGGATACCAACACAAAGATCTCTTAAAGGTTGGCAGAATGATGCAAGTAAGTAAAGCAGACCCCATGTAAAGCATTACTTGATTTGACTGTATGGAGAGTAAGATTCTGGCTGCCCTATAAAAGTTAGCAGGAGTCAAACAAAAGGACCAAACAAACAAGTAACTACCTACCAGTTTTTAACTACTAATTTAGATTCTTCAAAGCTACTGGACTATTGATGTTTAAATAAAGACAATAGTATTTTTAAATAGCAAAAACAAAACCAACATCTAGACCTTGTGAGAAAACACTGATGCACTTTGCAAAATAATTCAAGTTGTCAAAGTTTGAATGTCTTCCGTACACCTTCCAATGGCTTTTCTATTTTGACCCTTTCTTACCCTGAGTCAGGAGTAATAGCATTTATGTTGCTGTTGGCAAGCCTGCTGTGTGGATTGTGTGAGTGGTACACATAGTATGTTGTCTGTGTGAATGTTACTCCCTTCGGGTTGGGCAGTACAGACCCTATGCAGCTTTACATAGCAGACCTGGTAAATGGTGGTATCCTCTTTCAAAAGGTGAACAACTTTGTCTTATTCTCTGAAGAATTTGGACTAGGAACTGAACTGATATGCCATTTACAAAGAAAATCTCTGTGGGCATGATACAGTTTTTTTATACTTCCATAGCACCACTCAATTGACCTCTATTCAGATTCAAGTCAACTACCAATTATCAGAGCCAGCTGAGCCTGTTTCTATCCAGGCCTAATGGCCTCCTCTGCCCATCTGTAAAATGAGACCCACTGTGGCATATTCAGGTGTTCTTTATATGAACATATTAGTGTTCTAATTTATCTTGAGCATCACATTTTAAGAATAATAGCGTATGTGTTTGTCAGATAATATCAGAATGAAGCCAAGATCACGCAGAAGTCTTTGGAAGATTTTTGAGTCTATGTATTTGAAAAAAGAAAACATAAACAACCCCTGATTAGCCCATGTGGGTTTGGAGTTTTGTAGGCTTATTCTTTTTAAGTAATTAACTTCTACTCATCATGAACAAAACATCCTGAGACAGCAGTTCTCAATCTGTGGGTCACAACCCATTTTTAACAACAAAAATACATTGCAGCATTTGGAAGGTTGAGAACCACTGCCCTGAGAGAGTATAATCTGGTAGGTGACCCGTGACCTCTCAGTATTCCAGATTAGGATACGTATGAGGCAGACCTCGAGCTTTGTGCTTCATCTCTGCCTCTTACTGTTGATGAAATGCAAACTTCTTTTAATCCTTCACCTCCCTAGAGTGATCAAGGTCCTGAGTCAGCTCAGCTCAACTCCAGCTTGTTCTAACTCTTTACCAAGCGCTTTCCCCTCTATGACAGCTCTAGTATCCTTCTATTTTCTAAAACCCGCTGCTAATGCCAGCTCCAGATGGCAAGGCCAAGTCTGGGCTGCAAGGAGCTGCCAACACCACTCAGACTTTGATTCTATCTCTGTGCACTGCAGTAGTGTCAACAGGCTTCCATCTTCTCTCTGCTTCTTGGGAGGTGCAACTGTTTATTGATCTTTAATTGTAATTTTATTATAGTAACTTTTATCCATTATTTAACATTTCCTTTTAAGTCCATTATTACATGATATTGTTGCCCTTATTAAAAGAATCAAATACTTCAGATTTCATGACATTGATATACAGTAGTTTCTTCAACTATTTCCCCAGTCATGGTGGTTGTTTTGTCCAGTATTTGCTAAATCAAGTAATGCTGTAGTGAAATTTCTTTCTGATCTCCCTCTGCCTATGCGTACATAGACCTCCATGACAGATTTCTAGAAGTGGAGGTGCTGTGTCAAAGAACATTTGCATTTAAAATTTAAATGAACATTGCAAAATTGCCCTTCAACACAAGTACTGTATCTGCTATGTATAGCTACAATAGACGTATATACAAGGTGTCCCAAAAGTTACCCCTAACGTTGCCATACATAGTAAAAATAGGAAATTGCCTCTAAATGCACCTTCACTTACAAAATATTCATTACAAATGCTTACAAAAAGGTGGCCAATATGTAGAAAGTATTTTATAAATGTTCTGTAAAATTTTAAAACTTTAGGGGTGACTTTTGGGGCACCCTGTAGTCTGTATTTAATGTCATGGATAAATCTGTCTGCATGTTCATGAGAATTTATTCAATTATTTTTAAATTCTAACTTCATAATATACAAAAGTGAATGAAGTAAGTGAATATTTATGTGAAAGAAATCCATCTAATTTCTTTGGTCATTCCTAGGTAAAAGAGATGCAAAAAGATAGCAAATTATCTAGGAGTCAGTGTATCGTAGATAGCCCCAAATGTGGTAGAGAGGCCCAGTGTGCCTGCATATTAAGTTCAATGTCGATTATTAATAAAAAACAAAATGTTTCAAAATGGCAGTCATCATAGCCATATCACAATTTTAACAGGACAGTCACCTGATGAATCTTATAAACCTGAGTTGTAAAACCCTATTCCCATAAATGCCCTTTTTTATGTATTTTCAGTTCATAAAGGCCATTCTTCTGGTTGAACTATCATATCTGATCAAATTATGAGCGGGTATATGTACAAAACGCTCACAATAATTTTTAGTCCACATTTTACTGTCTTTTTACCCAACTAAATGATCTGTGAAAACTCCTAATTCTGTTGTCTTTCATTGCCAGATCATGGAGGTATCAGTAAAGGGTCAGCATTAAAACTCCACCGAATTAATCAGAAAGGCCAACTTTTAAACACATCTCCAGAATGACGTTAGCACCAAATGGTCCCTGTATGCCTCTTAATTTTTTTTCTTTTTGCACATTACTACTGTATCGCATCATGGGACATTAAGCATATTTCAACTCGTGGGACTAACTCAATCATGTTTTTAGAAATTGAAAACAAATGTTGTAACTGGATGGATGATAATATTGAAGTAATAACAATTTCCTAGTAGGCGTACTTGTTTAATGGATTGCGCAGTCTTTCAGCTTGTAAACACTGCAATGTCTATCACTCACTGCAATGTTTTTTCTCAGGCTAAAGTTTAGCAATCATTTGATTTGCTACAGAAGTTGCAACGAACACGGAGTTTATTTCTGTTCTGATTCTCATTGGTGGAATCACTGCCCTCATTGGAAGATAACACAGAAGGTTAATTTTACTTTAGGGATAACAGACTGTGCGGATACTGCTAGACTTGATTTAAGAGTACTGTCCTCTTCCCTTTTTGCTGGAATTTTCTGTAACATAATAAATGGACTCGATTGTGCTGGCCTCAGCCTGAGGCACAGGGTTATACACTCCTTTCTTTTAAAGATATTTAGAAAAACCTGTCTCAGTGCTTGGCAACGACTCTGACAGAAAACAGATAAAAATAAGGGTGGTTTATCAGTTTTGCTGTTCTTATCGTGTTTCAGGTTGAAGGCTGTTGAAATGATGAAAAACAAACAGCACTAAATAGGGTTCCGTCATTATCACTGCAGTGGGGGAGCTGGGTTTTTCAGGATCAAAGAAAAATGCACTTGCTTTCAGAACGACAATCCTTCATTTTGAGAGGTGCACTGCACTCAGATACGGAGGGGCGAATGAAAAAGCAAATTGGAGAAGGAAATAAAATAAATATGTGCTGCTATGGGAACTTGGAAATTCAAACAAAAGTAGGCTGGCATACTTTTAAAGCTCTGCATTTTCAATGTTCAATCTCTTAAGGAAAAAGCAAAAAAAAAAAAAAAAAGAAAACTAGTGCCTGGGGTTTGTTATTTCTGAGCAAGTGGAGTAAACATGAGCACAGAGGTTGTTTCCATCTCATCAAATTGTAAGAACTCCCTTTATCTTTGTAAACATGTGTCAAAGGGATTTTCCCGTGTGGGGGGTTTTGGGGAATGTTTCTGTATATGTTGTTATCTAGAAGAGGGCTTAATATTTTTAACCTTGCATTTTTTAGTTTTGCTACTCAAGTCAAACACCTTCAATTTCTCTGGCAGGGCATTTGCCCTGGAAAATCATCAAAGATAGTGGAGATAAGGCAGCTGTTGTCTTTTGGCTTGAGGGGATTATCCATGGCATAGGGGTAATAACCAGAAAACAAATAGAAAGTAAGGCAGCTGCCTAAAAGAAGCTCGAAATTGTCACCGAGTCCAAGGAAGAGGAAATCAGGCAGGAATCTGGATCAAGCAGCACTGGAGGTCAATCTTGAAGGAGGCAAATGTCAACAGGTAGAGATGTTAGGGAAGTGGAAGGTCCAGCACAGGTGAAGTCCCAGAGGCAGGAAAGCTAAAAACATATTCAATTGGGCACTAAAGGAAAGCCATGAATTTTACAGTAAACATACTGCCTGAGAGCTGTGTGGTCTTAAAGGTGAGGCCAGAGCCTAAGAAATATCTACGTGAAATTTTTGAACCTCCAAGTTAAAGAAATTGCCTCCACAACTACAGGACAGAAGTTACAATTAAAAGACTCAAAATCCAACTGACCTATTTTTTTTTCTTACACATTTATTTTGTACATATATCAGGCTAGAATGCACTAGCACCATCATGCACTTTAACCTCAAACTCCTAAGCTCAAGCCATTCTCCCAGCTCAGCTTCCTGAGTAGCCAGGGCTACATAAGTGCCATTGCTCCCGCCCAGCACATTTTTGAATTTTTTTTTTTTTATAGAAACGGCATGTTGCCATGTTGCCCAGGCTGGTCTCAAACTCTAGACCTCCTTCCACCATGGCTTCCCAAAGCACTAGGATTACAGGCACCAGCCACTGTCCCTGGCCTGACCTATGACTTTTTCAAAATGCAAAGGAAAGCCATGAAGCAGTATATTTATTGATATATTGAGATGATGTTTGAGTCTAATAGTTCTGCACAAACCCAAGTTATTGGTCATATGTAATGGAAGAAACACACAAAGTTCTCAGATATTTAAGCCATCAAAAACAGTGCCGTCCATGCACATTTTATGTAAAGTATTATTCAAAGACATATTCCAGCTAACCAACAGATATATCAAAATAGAAACCTCAGGACTAGATGAGCCATGTCAGAGAGATAAACTGTGAAACACGTAAAGCAGACTTAATCTAAATAATTACTGTTGATTTGTTTACAAGTTGAATAAAAATGTTATAAATGATCCTTAAAATGGAAATTAAATACGTGGAACTTGCCCTTTTCCCCCTCCCGGTACTCCAGCCACTGGCCTTCTGTTAGTTATTCAAATATGCTATTTTCTGTTCCAGCACCTTTTCTTGGATATTCTTCCTTTTCAGAAGCTTTTCCACCCTCTTCCCTTAGCAAACAGCTATTTGACCTTTATGTATTGTATTAGTCGACTCAGGCTGCCATAACACAATGCCACAGACTGCAAGGTTTAAACAGCAGAAATTTATTTTCTCATAGTTAGGAAGCCAGAAATCCAAGATCCAGGGGCTGTCCAGGCTGGTTTCTGGCGAGGCCGCTCATCCTGGCTCTCCCTGACCACTTTCTCCCTGTGCCCTCACGTGGCCTGTTCTCTGCAGAAAAGCAGCTCCTCCTCTTCTTACTGGTCCTCCCTGATTAGGACACCCACCTGGTGGCCTCATTCACCTTTAGTTACTCCCTCAGGGACTATCTCCACGACAGCACGCAGGTTTCAACATATGACAGTAGAAACACAATTTAGTTCATAACAGATACCAAGTTAAATGATCCTTCCTCAAAGGCACACCACCCGTGCATCCTGTACACTTGCCAAAGAGCAGTCGTTGACGTTTGTAATACAACACTTATTCCTGTGAATAAGTCCAATTTATTAAACTACCCCACGAAACTACAGGGTGTCCCAAAAGTTACCATGCATCGGGGAAAATGGGAAATTGTACCTTTATTAACAAAATATTCATTACAAAATTTTACAAAATATTCTCTCTGTGTTGGCCACCTCTGTGTGTGGCGACTTTGAGTCACCCTGTATAATCTCTAAGGGGAAAGGATCATCTGTATCTTGCTGGCTACTTCTTTGATGTCTGGGCACTTGATAGGCACTCAGAAAATGCTTAGAGAATAATAGCAAGCAGTCTTCTGAAAATACAGCAACTGTGGACGCCAGAACAAAATAATGAGCATTTTCCTGTCTTCCCCTGGGTGGTGGAAATGGAAAAATTAGCATAGTCAGCATGTGCTGGTCAATGTGTAAGAACCAGCTCTCTGCAGAGAAAAAGAGTGGTGGAAATATCCCCGCCGTGGGTGATTTCACATTACAAACGTGAGGTCACTGGGGAGAGATGATCAGTAGCACATTATTACAGTGTCCCTCCTTCCAAGAGTCCCAAGTGGATGCCTGGAACCTCACATAGTACAGGATCTGACTGGCATTATGTGGACACGTTTCTGTTTCTACATTCCACCCACAAATTTAATGCCTTTTCTGTTTTAAGCGCTTATCACTATGTGGCCATAGCTTCTGCAGCTTGAGGTGCAATTGCAAAACTAGCAGGGTTTTCTTTTTTCCTCTTTGCCATTTCACAGAAGATTCCTTCTTATATAGATCTTAGAAACCTTAGTGTACAGTTTTTTTTCTTGCCTTACTAATGTTACACTTGAAGGAGACACTTTAGAGTTTTGTCTTTGGCACATTGTAATTGCCAGAATCACTACTCTTGAACTCCGGGGCCATTATTAAGTAACATAAGGATTACTTGAACACAAGCACTACGTTATACCAAGACAGTCCATCTGATAACAGAGATGGCTACTGAGTAACTGATGGGTGTGTACATAGACAGTGTAGATAAGCTGGACAAAGGGAGGATAGGGCAGGATAGAGTGGGAAGGTGTGGGAGTGCATCACACTATTCCAGACAGCACACAATTTAAAACTTAATTATGTATCCTGGAATTTTCCATTTAACATTTTCAGATCACAGTAACTGAAACCTTTGAAAGCAAAATCGCAAATAAGAGGGGACTACTGTACATGTTTTCACTTCAAGAACATAAAATAATTAAGAAGCAAGAAGTTTTGAATATTACTTTTCTTTTTAGTGTATTTAGGAAAAATCCTTGAAAATTTACTAATTGGATTTTGCCAGCTGCAGAATGCCACTGATAGATAGTTGAATAAAGAGTGGAAGCTGAATATATAGAAATACGTAGAAATTTATTATTGTGCAGGGCAAGAGACAGAAACAGGCCAAGGTGATATTTCTACTTTAGTAGGAAGGAGAGAGTGAGAGTGAGAGGAGCAAATCTGAAGGAAGACGCTGGGGAAGCTTGGCATCTGTTCACTTTTGAGATTATTGAGGGTTGTTTGAGTTACAGGCCTTTACTTGTCCTGAAAGGGCCATCACTTTAGGAATCTTTTGGCGTTTATTACTGGGCCATGAGAAGGAATGAGAGAAATGGGCAGAATTTGGGAGGTATTTTCCATACGTCGTGGGTGGGAGACAGGCACAGGTATATAAATCTGGGGGAAAGGTCAGACATAACAATCCAGAGAGGCAGTGGGTCATGAGCATAGGAGTTAACTAAAAAAAAAAAAAAAAAAAAAATTGCTACACCAGGGGTTGATGCAGGGGGCTCACTGAGCCCAAGTGTTTTTTGTTTTTTTTTTGTTTATTGAGACGGAGCCTCAAGCTATCCCCCTGGGTAGAGTGCCATGGCTTCACAGCTCATAGCAACCTCCAACTCCTGGGCTCAAGCGAGTCTCCTGCCTCAGCCTCCCAAGTAGCTGGGACCGCAGGCACCAACCACAACGCCCGGCCATTTTATTTTGTTTTTTGGTTGCAGCCATCATTGTTGTTTGGCGGCCAGGTTGGGGATTCGAACCCGCCACCTTAGGTGTACATGGCTGGCTCCTTAGCCGATTGAGCCACAGGCGCTGAGCTGAGCCCAAGTGTTTGAGGGTGCTGGGTGCTATGATGGCACCGTGGTACTCTACCCAGGGCAACAGAGTGAGACTTCAGGGGCATTAGAGTTTATCTTTAATTTTGTTTATGACTTGATAGAAAATCTACTCTGTTATAAATACAAGACTGTGATGCAATTCTTTTTGGCTAATTTCATGTACTACATGTTTTAGGTGATTTTGTGTTTGGAATAATAGCAAATCGTCCTTCCTTCCTCTCAGTAACCCCAAAGGGGTGTCTGGTATCTCCCCAACCTCCTCAACTAGTGTCATAGAAACCAAGGAGGAAAGGCTTTCCGAGGAACCTGCATGGGGGACAGTCAGATGCTGCTAAAGGCATGTTATAGGACAGGGGGCTGTAAGACAGTCACCATATTTGGAAATTATTACTGACCTAACTGGTAGATAGAGCATGAAGCAATGGGAGTGGCAAGAATGGGTTGCTTAAGTTTCCTGTCTCAGATCCTGCATTTGAATGAATCCCTGCTCTGCCTCCTGCCATGAGCTGCATGACTTCAGGGAAGCTCCCAAATGTTATGAATGAGAGAAAAGGAAAGGAGATGGACATTTATTGAATGCCGCCAAGCACAGGGGCCTTGACTGCCATCTCATCTGCCCTGGCCAGAAAGTTCCTCTGGGACGTAAGGAGTATATATTGGAAACCGGAGGAGAAAAAGAAAACCGGTGCCAAGGGGGTAGATCAAAGCAAGATTGGAAAAGCCAGCTCTCAAGGGGCCCTTGGTGGTTCTGTCACGGTTTCCCCTCACATTCCATTGCCTGTTCCCTGATGTCAGCTTTAGAGGTAGAATTTAAAAATGGAATATGTACCTGCAGACTAACTGCCTCTTGTGTTATGTTTGCAGAACACTTGGTGGGTTTAATTCAGCCTTAAGATTTACTAGACAATTAGACCTACAAGATAATTAGCTAGAGTTAATTACCACTATTATAATTTAAGAATAAAAAAGGAAAATAGAAAAGAGGTTAGGTGACTTTCTCAAGGACACGCAGCCATTGGTGTCTGAAAAAATACCTTGAACCTTGTGATCCTGCTTTAGGTTAAAACCCGTGTCCAATATTTAAAGCCCCCAGGAAGTTTTCACTCTGGAGAAGGGGTAACAAGGGTCGGTCAGCTTCTTCTCTGGATTCCCCATGAATGGCAAGATTGGGCAAGTAACAGTACTAGGGGGAGCGGGGAAACAAGTTCTTTTCAAGTCGTGGCTGCTCTTCTTTTGTTTCTTTCCATCCATAGTTCATGAATTAGACCCAGGGATATATTTGAATTTTTTCCTCCTTTGCTTTTTGGGGAAAATATCTCATTGCCATCACAAAGGGGTTAATACTGTTTCGAGTTGGAATTATTCCTACCAATTGTGCAAGACCCAGTGGTATCTTTTTCCCAGAATCTGAAACAATGCATCATCCAGACATTTGAATGGTCCCTGATGCAAATTTTGAGAAAATACTCCTGCAGTCTTCTAGTTGACTTGATACGCAGGGCTCAGTTCTGAGGTTGACAGCATGGTCTCTACTAGGAAGAACTGCACAGAGCTGTGTCCAGTTAGAAGCAATGCACAAACAAGATGAAGATGATTCAGAAGCGCAACACAGAAAGAATGAAAGATGTTATTCATAGTCTGAGAACCTGCCAAACATGGGGTTTGGAAGAAGCCCGGAGAAACAAACCTTTTCCTGGTGAAATCCCAGTTGGATTCTTTTAGCTATAATCCAGTGGCCTATCTGGTGACCAAGGCACAAAGAGGACCGAAAGTGTTTTCCTATCTCCCTGTTCCCTTCAGACACCACACAGAGCAATCTTCAGATACTCCCTGTGTAGTTCCAACCCCTTGCCAAACACAGGACTTCTTTTACCAGTCATTCTGCTTCCCAAGTGGGCTTATCTTACCTGGATGAACTGCACATTTCCTAAGGCCCACCACTAATTCATTCACTTCTTCCACAAACACCATTGATCACTTAATGCATACTTGGTGCAGGACACACAAAGACAACAAAAATGATGCAGGTCCTGCTCTCCAGGTGTCCACGATTCTTTATGGACAGCTGCCCTACATTAATGACTTGGTTTGACTGGAATGGTAGTGGAGAGGGGTATTAGAGGCACCAAGGGATCAGGGGCAGAAGATGATTGATCTCGTCTGGAGATGATAAATGGAAAGGAAAACTTGTCATTTAGTTGGTTTATTTAGTAGAACTAACTAAATAAAATGGATCTCGGTACATTTAAACCGACAGCCTAACAGAGCTCTGTACTAATGCTGCCATCAGGTTTCCAGTTGGTTCTGTGCTAAGGTAGGTGCTGTCATTTTTAAGACTATATTGCAAACAGCTGTTTCATAGTATCTGAATGTATGTCAGTTTTGGGGTTTAAACTTTGAATGGAGTCTGAGAATCAGTATATGGGGGTCTTCTGGAATAGGATATATAAAAGTAAGCACTTTTAAAAAGTCATGATATCAAAATCTCACTTCTTCTAGTCCACAAACCACAGGGCTTTTATATGAAGGCTGGATTTGATAAACACTGTTCAGTAATTAAAGTATTATTTATTTTATAAAATGCTCCCTTACCACCTTGCAGCCATTTGGTACCTGACAGAAATCACATCATTTCACTTGAATCCTGGTATATGTTAACTCACTCTATATGTGAGTTCTGGTATATTCCTTGCCCAGCTACCTTACCAGACCTATGAAAAATTCTACATGTAGCTCCCAGAACAGGCAGTATGGTTACAAGAGCTGTTCCTGCTGTTTCATCATTCCAGCATCCTTAATTGCCCATCCTTCCTGTCCTCCAAGTCCCAGGTCAAATGGCACATCATCCACACAACCAACAGATCCCTTTCTCCTTGTATCACATAGTGAAGTACACCATTCTGTCCCTTGATAGACGAGGAGCTCTTTAAAGGGAGGACCTGAGTCGTCTTTATTATTCTATCACCTGTTTCACCTAGCTGAGTCCATCACTGTTCAGTGAATGAAGAGATGGACAGGTCAATGGATGGATGGGCAGGTAAACACATAGGTACACAGATGGCGTGTAGCCCGTGAAGGAAGCTATCTGTTGCTTAGTGTCTGATAAATACCTATTCCCGTTGATCACATGTTTACCAGGCCAATGAACATGCACAGGAGAAAGAAAACATTTTAGATTGAATCCCATCCAGGGGTCCTCAAACTTTTTAAACAAGGGGCCAGTTTACTGTCCCTCAGACCATTGGAGGGCCGGACTGCAGGCCCCAGGATGAGTCGACTGCTAAGCAGGACAGGCAGCAGCGGCAAAAATACCCGGTGGGCCAGATAAATGTCCTCAGCGGGCCTCATGTGGCCCACGGGCCATAGTTTGAGGACCGCTGCTTGACTCATAAAGGTACTTAGTCTGAAAGGTTTGATAAACAGCAAACATGCAAGGCTTATCTTGAGGTTGTAAGAACAATCTTTATTTTTTGTATGTTGAACTTAAATAGACTGAGAGGTTTTATTTAAAAATATAGCTTAGGTTGATCTTTACCATTATTAAAAAAATGTCCTCTACACAGCCCAAATGGTTGTAGTTTTCCGAAAATGGTTTCAAACCAAAGTCTACTTTGTACTGTGTGATTGAGGAACATAGTAATTATGGATTTAATGTGTTTTACATTTTGAAAGCAAACTAATTTTACTCCATATTTTGTTCCCTGGCTATGGTGCCAGATAATACTCTCGATTTTAAAGTGTTCTAAAATCATTGCAATAGTCTATCAGAGGAGAATTAATGGATGAGATATCTAGTTCATTTAAAAAAAATACTTTTATTGTGTGTTGATTTCTGGAAAGGTTTATTGGGGTTTTTCTTTTCTCTTTACTTCCCTTACAGTGCGGGAGTTGGCCGAACTGGTTGTTTCATCGTAATAGATGCTATGTTAGAAAGAATAAAGCATGAAAAAACTGTAGATATTTATGGCCATGTAACTTTAATGAGAGCCCAGAGGAATTACATGGTTCAAACAGAAGACCAATACATCTTCATCCACGATGCACTGTTAGAAGCAGTGACTTGTGGAAATACCGAAGTGCCAGCCAGGAACTTGTATGCCTACATTCAGAAGCTGACACAAATAGAAACGGGAGAGAATGTCACAGGAATGGAGCTTGAGTTTAAGGTATGGCTATCGGGTGTGATACGGTTATTCAGAAGCAAGTCACTCTGGGATTGTCTTTGAGTAAGGCCTTTCCTTCCTTAACCTTTCAGATTTGTGAAATACAAGATTCATTTGACCTTTTCCTCAGGTGTCTGATTATAAAAACCTCTCCTCCACCACCACTCTTTGTTTCCTATCCTAACAATACCATGAACCTTTTGTATTCTTATTGAAATTGAGAGATCCTACTCTCAGAAAATAGTTAAAAATTCAATGGCATGATTAGGTAGACCTGCCATGCAGTTTGAATAGTCATTTACTTTAAAGTAAACAAAATATTTATATCCCAAAAGAGAAGTCTTGGGGACATTGCATTCAAACCATAGGCTAAGATTATCTTAGTTGGATTTTTCTTCTTTTCTATTGAACAGCGTCTAGCCAGCTCAAAAGCTCACACCTCAAGATTCATCAGTGCCAATCTTCCATGTAATAAATTCAAAAATCGCCTTGTTAATATTATGCCATATGAATCCACAAGGGTGTGCCTGCAGCCTATCCGAGGAGTAGAAGGATCTGATTACATCAATGCCAGTTTTATTGATGGATACAGGTATATATTCTTGCTCCCCTGAGGATCCAAAGCCTTGATATTTACATGTGCCCTAGTTTCATAACCAGAATAAATTTCATCTCAATTCAAAGCCATTTTCTTTCTGCAGAGGTCAGCATTTAGTCCCTTGGTATCTGTTTTTGTTGTTTTGGAGAGAATTAAGAAACAGTAGTTAGGGAGCATCTAATCTGGGCTTCTGCACTCTTTTTTCAGAAGCCACTTGAATTTGTAAGGAGTTAATAAAGAATCTGTTTTGCGTGATATTCCATAAATGTAATTGATTGTGTAAGAGTCATTTCTAGAAAATGAAGCTACACAACTAAGTGTTTCTTAAGTGATTTGTGTGACACGTGAAATTGAGCTATTAGCATTGCACTAAAATTTAAATAATAATGATAAAGACATACATCATAATATTAACAAAGCAGTTTCTTTTATAAAGTCCCCTAAATGTACTAAATGCTTTTAGTTGATTATGTAGATGAAATGGGGATTTACTGCAATTGTATCAATGATATGGTTTCATTTTCTGTTACCAGGTTTGATGTTTACATCTCAAACGTGAGCTGTTGCATAGTTTCTAAATCCTTTAACACATTCTTTTCATTCCCCATAATTCAGACAACAGAAAGCCTACATTGCTACCCAGGGGCCCTTGGCGGAGACCACTGAGGACTTCTGGCGGATGCTGTGGGAACACAATTCCACCATCGTTGTGATGCTCACCAAACTGCGTGAGATGGGCAGAGTAAGCATGTCACCCTCCTGTGTCTCCTAAGGCACACTGACACTGTGGAGAAATGAAGTTTCCATCTTAATAACTCAAGTGCCAGTGTCATTTTTTCAAAACACAGAGTATTCAGAACACCGTCTGCACCATCTGTTACTCCTTGTTGGTTTCTAATTTACAAAGCCACATCACGTTTTTAAATGTATGTTTTTAAGAAAGATCTTGGTGCTTCATTTGCAGTGAAGCCCGATCATAGGTGCAAATCAGTACACAGCTGTCTCTGACTTATGTCAGCAGGCTCAAGTTTCATGAGCAAATGTGCTATCATTTCTTTGTATAAAGGAACTTGACTTTCATTTATTTCTGTGGCAAATTCTTACTTCCCTACCTTCCATTCCTATTGAACAGAGTATAAGAAAGTTATACTTTTTCCAAGGATAAAACCTGGTAATCCCAGATCCACTTTTCAAAATAATGATTCTGAACTACCCATAAAATAGTATTAGATATCTACTAAGGTATCTACTATTATTGCTATTAATACTATTCTACTATTATTACATAATAGTATTAGTGATACCACTTAGATTCAGTAGATGTAAGCATTTTGTCATATTCTCTTGAGATAATTTCTCCCTTCTTTGTGTGAATTAGAATAGCTAAAACCCCAACTTTTCGAGCCCACAGAGGAAGCAAAAAGAATATCAGATTAGAAAGATAACTGATTATCCTGATTTGGCTGCTGACTTTGTAGAGTTTTGCCAACTCATTAAAACTGCCTGGGTCCTTGTTTCTTTGATAAGACGGAAACAAATCATTGCAGAGATTTCTTTCTGTGTTCATGATGGGTCTCTTCATTCCAAACCACAGTGGTACCAGTGTGCTGGGTCAATGCATGGTTGACATGGCCAGCATTATCCAATGACTGATGTAATTACTGGGATAACTTGTAGGTGTGAAGATACTTTACCCTATCAAAATATTACATTCGACTGACGTGCATTCAGCAGCTTCTATATGCCAGGTACTGTGCTGGATACCATGGGCAAATAGCGAACCAGATGGTTTGCCTATCTTCAGGGAGCTCTTGGTTCCAAAGAGAAAATGAGTTACCTGCACCTGGAATTACCTTGAAGTTTAAAATTTTATTACACAGGTAGACAAAACTTCATTTCTACTTTGTGTAGTTTTTAACTCACCTTCTCTCCTTTTAGGAGAAGTGTCATCAGTACTGGCCAGCAGAACGATCCGCAAGATATCAGTACTTTGTTGTAGATCCCATGGCTGAGTACAACATGCCACAGTATATCCTGAGGGAATTCAAAGTCACAGATGCCAGGGTAAGTTGGCACAGTTGTCAACCCTCAGAGATTAGCTAAAAGGTAGTCTCAAATACACGTCTCTGGGAAGACCATTTGCCAAGTGACCGCGCTCCCACAATGAAAAGTCACCCATCCCCAAGTAACTTTCCCTCTGTCTGGCAAGCATTCTCACAAACCCAAGTTTGGCTTCTATTCAAACATAACATCGGGCAGCCCAACTTTGGGGATGCATTTGGTGAGTGTTTGTGCTGGGAAGCATTTACTGACTCGTCTGTGCTCATGTTCACCTTCTCAGCTCGTTCTCTTTGGAGCTTTTTTTGACTTCTTCATTACTACGGGCTGTAAATATGTTGTTGTTTGGAAAGCCCTTTAGGTCATGTGGGCCTGGAGGTTAATTTGGTATGATTTTAAAACTGCAGAGCAAATGGCATTCTTTAGAAAAATCTGACAAGCTTTGCACATTCTAATTTGATTCCTGGCAGAGTTTATTCCTTGGTGTGCTAATGTGTCTGTCCACGAGAGCTGTGCACCCACGACCCTTGTTGGCTAATTTTCATTCTGCATTTCTTATCTAGATTGCCAAGTCCAAGGTTCAGCCCTGATGTAAGATGTTCTATGCATAAACTTTAATATATTTGCCTTTGGCCACTTTCAAACCATGATTACAAACACATCTTAGGGGAGACTGGGTCAGTTCAGAGACCTGTGTTTTTTTTGGAACTGTCACAGTGGGTGGGTTGAATAAAACATCAGGATAGAGCTATTTACTTGATTCATTGTTTTTTTCTGGGAAGCCGCTTTCTCCAAACTTATGTTTGGAGATTGTTGTACTAATCCCCAAAGTCTGGCCCTAGCTATTGACCTTAAGTGAAAGAAAAATTGGTTAGCAGGAGGGTTGGCCCAGGTAAAGGACCTGTTAATCCCAGAAGTCTAATGTATTAACTACTCTGAAAGTGCCTGGACTCAAGGCAGCAGTTACGTCCCTAGGTCTTGATTTTGACTTGCCCAGGCAAACAAGCCTTAGTAACCTGCCTCGTTGTTTTAAAAAATAAAAAAATCAGACCTTTTCAGGTCTGGAAATCCTGAAAAGTATATGGCTGGAAATCTTAAGTGCATTTCTGGTAAATGCACCAACTATTCCTGATGATAAAGGCTGGGAAGTAAACTCCACCAATGGCAGGGATGCTCTTACCACTCCCCACATGACCCATTTAATCTCATCACAAAAGCAAAAGAAGATTGAACATGGAACTTAGCCTGCCAGACATTTAAAAATAAAAAGTCTCCCTATGATTGTGTAATTTTCTTAACTACCATAGCACAGACTATTTGCACCCCTAGTGTGATTCTAATCTCAATTTCCCAGTTTAGAAAGCAAACTGGCACTTGAGAGCAGGGTATTGTTAAACAGGTAACCTTTACATGAACTCAGGTGGTCTCTCCTCCAAATAGTAAGGGTTTATGCACTATTAAAAGCAACTGGGGTAAGAAAGGAAATCCCCAAGACATTCAAAGGAGACTAAATCTGCATTACCTGGCCTCTGGCTTGGCTTACTGTGCTTCCTAATTTTTTTCTAGAAACAGAGGGAAGTAAATGTTGCTTCCATGGTAACCATTCACAAGTTATTCTCACAAAGTTGGAATAATCACCCTTTTTTACCTCCATCCCCAAATAGTCAGAAACCTACCCTGTGCCAGTTAAAACCATCAGACCATCGGCCTCGTTGGTCTGCCCATCTTGAATTGAGCTGCTCCCCTATCTTCTTCTGAATGAAGGAGCAAGATTATGTCTCTTTCCACTTACCCAGAATATGGGGAGCATGTACACCTGTGATGGAGAAAGAGATGTGAACAAAAATAAAAAGAGAAACGGAGTAACAAGTGGAAGTCTCTTCAAAGAGAAGAGGCTATTTGGGAGTAGGCCCTCTAAGCTTAGAATGTGGATTATCTCTCTCCATTATTGAGTCAGGGAGAAGGTTGATGGGTATAATTGTTATTCCTGGTTCTGTGTAAACAAAGAATTGTTTCTATTCTTGTCCTGCTTATTAAAAAACACCTTAAAAGCCTAGAGGGAATCAGAAGTGACTTAGTTGTTCTTTTAAAGCCATTTATGCATGATAAGATAGAGTAATTTTGCCTAATTACTCTAGAAAAGAAAGACCCTCTTGCATCTGGCTTGTTTTTTGTTTGTTTTCTCTTTCCCTCCCTCCCTCCCTCCCTTCCTTTCTTCCTTTGGTTTATCTGTGTTAAACCCCCTTACAGCCTCCTTAGTTTGGTAGTCAGCTAAGAAGAGCTCTGTTTCAGAAAAGGTATCTATTGTTGATAATCTCTTGTGTCCTTGCGGGATACTTCACTTCTGTTTGACAGCATACTCGCATGGCACATGCTTTGTCCCCTGCCATGGCTAGAAACTGTATTCCTCTGAGACATCCGGGGGCATCCAGGTTAACAGCAACTACCCGGTTTGTGTCAGACCCTTTAAATGTCACTATTTGTCAATTGGCAATGCTAGAACTAAGCAAGCACAGCGATGTGAAGTTATCGTGACAACAGAAAAATCTCTGGTCTGAATGACATGCCTGGAATCTCCTTTCAATACTGAAAAGTTATTGGATTCCAAAATTGTTGAAATAGAATTTATAAGTTTCGCTTTGGAAAGAATGCAGACATGGTCAATGGTAATAAACCCAAATTTTGGGATTCGGACGCATTTGCTAATATGAGAACTGTATGGCTGTTTACTGTCTGAGAACCTAGGTTTTTGTTTAAGAGCAAATAAATTTGTGATTTAAATATATGTGAATATGGATGCTAATAGCAGATAAGACATACTCCAAAGTTTCTACTTAAACATGTTTATTTCTCTGCACTTTTATTGTTGAAAAAAAAAATGATCATTGGTCTTGTGGTCTTGGTACTTACTGAATCTTCCTGGCACCCTCCTCTGTGGCCGGGTATGTGGCTTTCCCTCTAAAGGACGGCCAGTCCCGAACGGTGAGGCAATTCCAGTTCACCGATTGGCCAGAGCAAGGAGTGCCAAAGTCTGGAGAAGGATTTATCGACTTCATCGGCCAAGTCCATAAAACGAAAGAACAGTTTGGCCAAGATGGACCCATTTCAGTCCATTGCAGGTAAGTAAAGAAGCAAGAACGCTACGTTTCCATTTGTGATTTAAAGCAATGATAACCCTGAAAATAAATGTTGTTTATTCACTGTCTATACAAGCTTGTTATAGTGAATCTACATAATTGAAATTTTATTCTCAGAAATGTCTTGTGAAATTTAAGCAGGATTCATTTCCCTTCCATTTCATAACATGAAAAGAATTGCAGGAAAATTTTTATCCCCAAAATTTACTTCATGTAAAAAAAAAAAAAAAAAAAAAAAACTTGTAGTTTTCCTTGCCAGTTTTACCTTAATAAGAATTGTCGGTACATCCCGTAGTAATAGTCTGCTCTATCAATCACTCCTTCCTTGCTCTGCTCTCCTTGTGCTGCACCAATAGCTATCTTTCTGGATCTTTCTTTTGTATTTGTCTTCTTGGGAGAACCATAAATAGCTATCAGAACTTAATGACAGTACTAATTTTGCCAGTCAATAAGTGATTAGAATGGTACCTCAGTGAAAAGTGCAATTTGCCTGAAAATTGTTGCCCTATCAGAAAATGAAGGACCTTCAATTTAATTATTTTCAATAGTTTCTAGAGCATTTTATAATTCAAGTCATTGAAGTTAATAGAAATAGCAAGTAAATGGTTTAAACATTCACCATAAATTTAGTACTTCTGGAAGTTGCTATGCAAAAACCTTTCAGCAACAAAAAGAATTCACTTAATTTTATTTAAATTAAGGTATTTTAGGATTCCAGCAACAGAAGTCTAAGTTTCTAATCTCTTTATGATGAAAATCTTAAGAGAAATTTTTTTAAAAATACGTTTTGCTTCAGTGCTTCAAAAACAACCCCTGTAGTTCTTAATGAAATAGGAGGCAGGATCTCTGGACCTCAGTTTTCTGATATCTAAAATTGATATCTTGATTGGCTCAGCACCTGTGGCTCAAGCGGCTAAGGCACCAACCACATATACCTGAGCTAGTGGGTTCGAATCCAGCCAGGGCCACCAAACAACAGTGATGGCTGCAACCAAAAAATAGCTGGGCATTGTGGCGGGCACCTGTGGTCCCAGCTACTTGGAAGGTGGAGACGGGAGACTCACTTGAGCCCAGGAGTTGGAAGTTGCTGTGAGCTGTGATACCATAGCACGCCTCCCAGGGCAACAACTTGAGGCTCTGTCTCAAAAAAAAAAAAAAAAAAATTCTTTCTCACATTGTTTGTTTCTCAGACATGGTATATTGTAGGAGAAACAGACCTTATTTACGCATGTTTGCTTTGTATTGAGTTATAAAATCCTTCGTAGTATCCAACCGAAGAGCATATAGAAAATGACATACGAGTCAAATCCAGGAATACCTAGGAGATATTGCAGACCACCACGATAAAATTCACATCACAACAGAGTGCTAGAGTTTTTGTTTCCCAATTCATATAAAATTTATGTTTGTGCTGTAGTCTTTTAAGTTGGCAATGGCAATATGTTTAAAAGAACAATGTATATACCTCAATTCAAAAATACTTCATTGCTAAAAAGAAAAGCTAACAATCTCCTGATCTTTTAGGAAGCTGTAATCTTCTGGTGGATGGAGGGTCTTCCCTTGAGGTTGATGGCTACTAACTGATTAAGACAGCAGTTGCTAAAGGTTGAGGTGGCTGTGACAGTTTCTTAAACTAAGACAACAGTGAAGTTTGCTACATCATTTGACTCTTTCTTTTCATGAGAGATTTCTCTGTGGTGTACAATATTGTTCAACACCATTTTACCCACAGTAAAATGTCTTTCACAATTGGAGTCACTCCTCACAAACTCGGCTGCTGCTTACTTAACTATGTTTATGTACTATTCTAAATCCTTTGTCGTTATTTCCACAATGTTCACAACATCTTCAGGAGCAGGAGTAAATTTCATCTCATGAAATCGTATTCCTTGCCTACGCACAAAAAGCAACTCCTCTTCTATTCATGTTCTATCAGGAAAGTGAAGCAAGTCAGTAACATTTTCAAGCTCCACTTCTAATTCTAGTACTCCCTCAATTTCCACCATATCTGCAGTTACTTCCTCCACCAAAGTCTTAAATCCCTCAAAATAATCCATGGAGGTTGGAACCGACTTCTTCAAAACTCCTACAACTGACCCCCCCGAATCAGGAATGTTTTCAATGGCATCCAGAATGGTGAATCCTTTCCAGAAGGTTTTCAATTTACTTTGCTCAGATCCATCAGAGAAATCACTGTCTATGGTAGCTATCACCTTATGAAATGTATTTCTTAAATATAACAGCAAGACTTAAAGGTCCAAATCACTTCCTGTTTCATGGGCTATAAAATTGATGTTTGTCAGCAGGCATGAAAACAACATTGATGCTTTTATATATTTCCATCAGAGCTCCTAG
The DNA here is from genome assembly GCA_963574575.1 of Galagoides demidoff. Classification (NCBI taxonomy): domain Eukaryota; kingdom Metazoa; phylum Chordata; class Mammalia; order Primates; family Galagidae; genus Galagoides; species Galagoides demidoff. The sequence goes on from CAUYQV010108024.1 coordinate 45,267, forward strand.
GTGACTGGGTACACTTTTTCTGAGTAGTTCTCCACAGTAGACTTAAAATATTCAGTAAGCCATGCTGTAAACAGATGTGCTATCCCTTAGACTTTGTTGCCCATTTACAGAGCACAAGTAGGGGAGATTTATATATTTCTTAAGGACCTTAGGATGTTCAGAATGGTAAATTTGCTCTGGCTTCAATTTAAAATCACCAGCTCACTAACAAGACAGTCAGCTTGTCCTATGAATCTTTGAAGCCAAACATTGAATTTTCCTTTCTAGCTATGAAAGTCCTAGATAGCAACTTTTTCCAAGATAAGACTATTTCATCGACATTAAATCGATTGTTTGGGCTCGGCACCTGTGGCTTAATCGGCTAAGGCACCAGCCACGTACACCTAAGGTGGCGGGTTCGAATCCCCAGCCCGGGCCCACCAAACAACAATGATGGCTGCAACCAAAAAATGGCCGGGCGTTGTGGCGGGCGCCTGTGGTCCCAGCTACTTGGGAGGC
>CAUYQV010108026.1:0-27865 GCA_963574575.1 Galagoides demidoff
CGCCTGTAGTCCCAGCTACTTGGGAGGCGGAGGCAGGAGACTCACTTGAGCCCAGGAGTTGGAGGTTGCTATGAGCTGTGATGCCATGGCACTCTACCCAGGGGGATAGCTTGAGGCTCCGTCTCAAAAAAAAAAAAAAAATCAGGGCCATTTGACTAAGTGTTCTAAATAGCTAACTTCCTTTTTCTCATAAAACCAGCTGGGCAGCCACATATATTTACCAAGCTCCTCTGAGACAGGTTCTGCACTCCTGCTAAGGATGAAGGAGGAAACAAAAGCAGACTGTCCTCCACCCATGGAGTCTGTAGGCCAGTGCCAATAGCAATCATTTTTGAAGCAATTAATTATAAATTACCAATGTCCCAAGTGCCATGGAGAGTATTTGGGAGTTAGGGGAATATACAATGGGAAACGTCAACAACTCAGAGTCAGAGGTTCTGGGGAGAAAAAATAGTATGGAGTCCTCATCTTGAGGTACATATAGTCCATTTAAAATATTCTAGTGTGTGTGTGTATTATATATATAAAGTCATCATGCTTAGGAGAAATGGGAAATTGTAACTAAATGTACCTTTATTTACAAAATATTCATTACAAACATTCTACAAAATATTTACAAAATACTCTCTACCATGTTGGCTACCTCTTTGTAAAATGTTATAATGAATATTTCATAAATAAAGATATATTTAGCTGCAATTGCCTATTTTCTCTGTGTGTGGTGACTTCAGGGATGACTTTTGAGACACACACACAGACTGTATTTACTTTATTCATTATCTGTTGGTAGACACTTAAGTTGACTCTGTAACTTAGGTATTGTGAATGGTGGATGGCTATGTTAACTACTTGATTTAATTATTTAACATAATATTCATGAGTCATAACATCATTTTCTACCCCATAAATTTGTGCCATTTTCAATTTACTGTACGATAAAATACACAATTTTGAAACAGTTATAGAGCATGATTTAGGTAAAAAGTGAATATTGAAATGTTTTGTCATAGACCAAGGCCGGTGTGGTAGGCAGAACTCTAAAGCTTCTCTGGAACTCTGAGCTGTTTGACAAGACAGGGAAGGGCGGCCTCCGGAGAGGAAGACCCAACCACAACTCAGCAGTCACTGTGTCACTGTGTCACAGTGACATGAAGATGTATGGGATGGAGATTGATCCCATAGCCGATGAAATTGTTAGACCCCAACTTGAGGATACATCATGTAGGGTAAACACAGGCCGGGACTACAGTCTACAGATGAGCATTTCAGAGCAAGCTGTGCAAACCGAGGTTTAGCAGGGGCACCAAGGTTCAAACAAAGAAGAATTAGTTCACAAACACTGCCACCCTCATCCCTGGGATTGGGTGTCCTGGCCCTTGAAAAATGACATTTGAAAGCCACTACAAAGTTAGAATTGTTTTCTCAGTTTTTACTCACCAGTTGCAGGGTGGCCGCTATAGGTCTCCTATTATCTCATGGATTGAAAACTGGTCCCCAGATAACCATGTAAAGGAAGAGGGAGGATCGTACTCTAGCTGCACAGCGCTGGGGAGGCGCGGGTTGGATCTGAAGGAAACATTCCCGGAACATTTTATATTGAATATTTTCTTTCATGATCTTAAAGAGGGCATTCCCCCAAGGAAATAAATGTCTTTTGCAGATGATGCTGTAAAGACCCCTAAAACACAAATTAGAAAAGCACAGACAAACGGAGAAATGTCACTTAGAGGTAGGTCACAGGTCTGTCTTGGGAAAATGCAGACTAATAGTAACAATACGTTTGGGAAAGAATAATCTACAACACAGTCAGCCCGTGAGTGGGCGAGTCTGGCCAGAAGCTTCGTGGGCTCAGAGGTGAGAAAAGTCAGTTTTTACGATATGGCACTGTTGGCGCTGGTGGGACACCACCACCTTGAGTTTATGCAGCACGAGAGCAAAGTCCTTTGTCCCTGCCACTTACCCACCAGTTATTTCTCAGTTGATCCTGAGTTGACATTTCTGCCATTTGATATTTGTGAACACAGACACCAAACAAATAACTACAGTGGAGCAGGAAAGTCACAGCTGCCACTGGAGAAAAGCAGACAGCAGCGGACACTCCGAGGGGGATGACTGAAGGCAGATCCCAGAAAGGCTGGTGGCTAATGAAGCCAAGAAATAAAGGAAGGAAGACATGGGATGTTTACAGGTGCTTTATAAATTGGCCATAAATGATAAAGGGTTTATAAAATTAACCAACCCTGAATAACCAGAAGTTTCTTAAGGTCTATGAGTATCTTTTAATATCTAGAGTCTCCACCAAGAAATGAGAAATAATTTATACAATTAGAATATAAAAATAAAGCCAAGTGCTGGTTCATGCCTGTAATCCTAGCACTCTGGGAGACCCAGGCAGACACATCCCTTGAACTCAGGAGTCGAGACCATCCTGAACAAGAGCAAGATCCCATCTCTGCTGAAAACCAAAAAATTAGCATCTTGGTAGGCCCTGTAGTCCCAGCGATGCAGGAGGCTGAGGCAGGAGGATTGCATGAGCCCAGCAGGTTGAGGTTGCTGTGAGTGAGGCTGACGCCATAGTTCTCCAGCCTGGGCAACAGAATGAGACATTGTCTCCAAAAAAAGAATATAAAACATATGTATAACAAGCACTAATTTGATTCTCAAAATATATGCATCTCAGATTAATTACCTCGTAAGCACATCAAGATATTGGCAACGTAGTAAGATTATTTATCAATAGTTTTTATTTTATTGGCTGTGCTTAGTATACTGCTTTATTGAATCTTGAGAGAACTATTTTTTCAGTAACACGATTTAAATTTGAGCTAAAGGGATTCTTAGTGCCAAGGAATCATAGTCTTTTCTGAACTGCAACTACAATGTTAAAATATTTTAATTATAGAGAGAATCTGTGAAGAGGATATTGAAGAGTTCCTATAAAAAATTATTAGGGAGTCCACAGAGGAGAATCTGTCATAAACTATAAAAATAACAGGCCTGACAAATCAATTAACAGTATAAAAGTCTTTTTTGATACAATTCTTTATCAGACACTGGTCTGATCTCAAGTTCAGTTTCACAGACATTTTGGGAGAGGCCTTTATGAGGCAGACCCTGTGCTAGGTATTAGGGATACAACATGATCTAAATATGGTCACTGTCCTCACATTCCAGCTGTCACAACACAGGTATGTACAATGAAAGAGGTCAGGATAGGGTGTGACCCCAGAGCCAAAGTCAGGAGTCCTCACCCAGAGCGTGGACGTGGGTCATGGGGGGTCGAGGCAGGAGGGAGCTGGGCCTAGGCTCACATGAAACTGTGGATTTGCGTCCCAGTAGACAAAAATTGAACGAGGGTTCCTTGTCATGTTAAATGCAAGTTCTAGCCGGGTGCAAAGGCTCATTCCTATAATCCCAGCAATTTGAGAGGCTAAGGCGGAAAGATCACTTGAGCCCAAGGAGTTCAAGTTCAGCCTGGGCAACATAGTGAGATGCCCATGTTGACAAAATTAAAAAGGAGCAAATAGTAAAATTTTAAAGCACTGATTTTCATCTTCTGATCTGATCAGCGAAACAAAAGGTTTATGTATTTTGAAGCTGCAGTGGGTACTTGATTATTATTCAGGTCCTTGGGTTCTTCTGAGAAATAAAATCCTTGAAATTTGCTCAGACTCACCCCAAAGCATATTGTTCAAAATTGGATTAAATTGACCATATTCTTCTCGTCCAGGAAGGGGATAGGAGGATCTTTATGGTATAATGCTAGGAACAGAAATATGTCAGAAGCCAGTCTCCCTATTCTGCTAGAAGTAATTCCGTAGAATTTCATCAGAGCTTCTAGATAGGATGGCCTTTCATCTGCGTCCGTGTCCCTCTGTCACAACCAATGCAGGGAGAGAAGCTTCCCCAGGTGGTTTCTGTGTTTTTCTTCCATCTTGGCAACAAATCAAACGTTTGTGAAGATGAACCCTTGAATTGTTTGATTTTCTGCAATTTGTTTTATTTCTATGATGGGCTTAAAAATCTATTTTTATCAAAAATGCTTTTTAGAAGACATTGAGTTCTGTTGTCCCTGACTGATAATACATTCAGAAGAAATGATGTCAGGGTTTTCTAAGGGTGATCCCATGTGTTAGGTGAGCATTCATTCCCAGAACCTTCGTGATAAAAGAGACCTCTGGCAATCGCTTGGTTAAATCTCTTCATTTTAGCACTGAGGAAAATGAGTCCCAGGTAAGCCAAATGGCCTGTCCGCGTCTGATCTACAGGACCAGGAGAGAGGGCCTTAGCCTCCATCTGCCCAGCTCGAGGGCCTTTATGCCCTGAACCTTGATATATGTGCACATCTCTTAGCTATCTGTTAAAATGAAGATTCTTATCCAGTAGCTCTAGACTGGGACCTGAGAATCTGCATTTCTACTAACTGCAGCGCCTAAGGAGCTCATCAGACCTTATAACTCTGGGAAGTCACATGCAGGACATTTATCTCTCAAGTCAAGATAGATAGTAGCAAAAGGATTGTTCTGGTTAAGAAATACAACTGAGAATTCCAAAGCAACAATTTGCGTACCTCAAATAGCGCTAGTACTATGCACCACATTTTCTGTGTGATCTTATGATGGAGATAAACCATCATCCTCTAAGGCCAGCTTCCTAGGAAACTTCATGTTAGAAGTTCATAATAATTAGAAAATTGATTGGGTAAGATTCCTGACTCCTGTGGTCCCTGATTCTACAACTGGTTATAAGATGCCTAAATGATCATTTCCTTATAAATACTTTCCTTCTCTTAAGGAAATCTTGATCCCTCAGCTATTTGTTAATTTCATGATCTTTAAATAAGGGCGTTTCTTGGCTCAGGTGACTCGCAGGTGTGTGTGTGAGAGTCTCCCCTGCATACACACAGAGTATTCACATCTCTTACACCTTGTTCTTTATATGAAACAAGCTTATTACTGTGCTCAACATGAAAATTTTAATTGTTATCAAGAATGCGAACAGGTAAGATGAAAAATGATCATTATCAAATATGTCCTTAATTCTGAGAATTACCTGCTTTAAGTATAGAGTACGTATGTATGAATTTATAGTCCTGGTTCAGAAACAAATACTAACCTCATTTATTCAGAAATTATGTTGTCCAATAAGTTATAGGGAAAAAAGTTTCTGTGTATATTTTTCTTATATAGCTTCAGAGGCATTCTTATCGAAACATGTAGTTGATGAGAAATGACCCCAAGCTCATAGGTTATGGCTCTTCTTCACACATTTCTCTGGGTGGGTCTTCCTTTATTCCCCACAGCGAAAGTCTTCTAAACAAAAATCAGTTCATTTATATAAAAGTACTTTGAAGAGTTCAAAAGAGCTATATTTGATTAAGTTTACCGATATCATCACTGCTGCAAGTTTTTACAAGTACTCGGCTGCAAAAAATCTGGAACTGCAACAATTTCATCTTGCAGGCCATGTTCATGAAGTAGGAAAACACTCTATAGCAAATCACTTGGTAATTTGGCTTGAAGGGAAAGGAAATCACCCCTATACTTGTAAAAATGAATAGCTTTATACGTGTCTCTTAGCTGTCAAAAAGATAGTGTTGATTCTCATTTACTCTGGAGGAGAAAGGGTTTTATGAAAATCTCTAGGTCTGTGCTGTCAGTGGTAAATTACATTAGGTGCTTTGCATAATGGTCATTGTTAGATAAACTGTTACTAATTATGACTATGGGCATTGGGCATTCGAATAAAAGTCTTTCTATCTGTAAGTATATTTTCTTCCTAGAAGCTTTCAGGGGCCCTATTTATTACAGCATGATATTGGATAAAATGAATCCAATTTAAAATACTTTGGTTACTAGAGTAACAGCAACAAAAAGAACAATTATTAATGTAAATAACTTCCACGGTTAAACACAGGCCCATTGGGTAACCTTAAGAACAATACTACACCAGCATTCTAGATTTTATGTAATTTTATACAATTTCAAAATAGCTTTACCTTAACTGCAAAGTGACATCTATGACGTACTTCTATAGAACAACTATTCTGAATAGAATCGTATTAATTTAGCCATTAATTTGGGATAACTCATGTCAGTGAAATTTGTTCTGATAAAAATCTGCTTCTACGATCTGTCTTTCAACATTTAAAAATGAGAGTTTATTTGTAATTTTTTTTTTTTTAAAGAAAAAAGCAGGGATGTGGTTTTTCTGGTTAGTCCCTGACTTCCACTGCTGGATGATTTAACATGCCCTTATAAAATACCTAAGAAATAAGAACAAAATCAGGGGTATGCCAAAGAAAAGTGCAAGATCATTTAATCACAAAAGACAGGGTTGGAACACGTAAACTCTTACCAAGACCACTGTTTTACCATTGTAAAAAACCATTGATCAGTGGCAAACGTGGTCTTGTCAAAGGGAACGTGGCCACTGCCCAGGCCTCGCCGCCCTTATTCAGCATTTCAGCCTCACTGCAGTTAAATTTCAGTTCACTGATTATTTGAAGACTGAAGCAAGCAACAACAAGAAGTCTATAATCCAGAGTTTTCATGAGACATGATTTTCTAAATGTTTTTTTTTTTTCTTTTCTTTACGTTGTCCAGTACCAGGTCATTTTTAGGAATCTCCACATCCCATAGGCGGGAAGTTGCCAGGCTAAAAGTTCAGTGTCTTTAGCATTTTTTTTTGCTTATCACATTTTTGCCCTCTAGGTGCCAACCTGGATTCACTGGAGCAAGATGTACTGAGAATGTGCCCATGAAAGTCCAAAACCAAGAAAGTATGTTACAATAATCCGAAGCTTGCTTTCTCCCCAACTCCAGCGTCAGTCACTACTGCTTGGTGCGTTTACAGCTCAGGAACCGCGGGTTCCTCGAGTCTAATTCTGGCTTCACCACTCAGGCATAATAAACCGTTCAGTGTGACCCTATTGGACTGTCTCGCCACGTGTCATAAACCTGTGAGAATTACCAGTCAGGCTGGCTGGTGATGGTGGCACTCGTGGCAGGCAAACCAACCAAAAAAAAAAAAATTTTCCTTCCAACCTCTGGGACCCAAGCTGTCAATTGGGACAACTGAGATGGCTAAAAGGTCAGATTTTAAGTGGCTCCCTTTGAAATGAAGCAGTCACTTAAAATGCTGGGATCTTTCTGTCGTGCAGACCTAAGACCTGCATCCAGTCCAAGTTCTCAACCACGTGTCTGGAAGGGCGTGCACGGGGAGGGGGGCGCGCCCAGAGTTTGGAAGCCTCGATTAGGACCCAGGGATTCCGTGCCCTGAGCGTGTGAACCACCAAGTTCAGACAAATGAAACTGAAGGAGCTTCTTTCTAGCGTGTATTCACCTCTTCTCTTTTTCTCTGTTTTTTTTTCTACCATTGTTTTTTGTTTCTTCTCTCAGGTGCCCAAATGAGTTTACTGGTGATCGCTGCCAAAACTACGTAATGGCCAGCTTCTACAGTACGTCCACTCCCTTTCTGTCTCTGCCTGAATAGGAGCATGCGCAGTCGGTGCTTCTTGCTGTGCCGCGTCTGCCCCCAGATCACACCTAGCGCTAGATGCGTTTACCAGGTCTAACGTTGACTGCCTCTGCCTGTCGCATGAGAACCTTAACAAAAGCCATGTATTACTTCCTCTGTTTGTGACTAGTTGGCTCTGAGATACTAATAGGTGTGTGAGGCTCCGGATGTTTCTGGAATTGATACTGAATGCTGTGATTCGAACTCTATAGTCCCTATCAAGCCGTGCAATTATGATAATAAAGGCCTTGAAAAGTCTCACTTGTATTGATAAAATAAAAATCATTCCACTGCACAGTCCATCTTTTTTATGCCATGACAGCACCCCAGGAAGGGTGTTGCTAAGCTGTAACCAATATGCTCTTGAAATGATGGTAAGTTAATTCCAGCTCAGAATGTGTTGTTGATGACAAATAAACATCGTAAAAGGAGTTCAGATGTTTCTTTTCATTAACCAGTTTGCATTTAAGTACAAAAAAAAAAAAAAGGACACTAGATAGAAAAATGAAAAAGAAACATTTCACAGCAAAGGAAATAGCTTCTATTTATGTTGATCAGGAAATAAGTAATTCAGGACAATTAAAACAGCCATCTATGTTAGGGTTGTCTTTGTGTTAGCTTTTCTTTCCATTAGTTTCAAAGGAAATTTTAAAAGAAAAGAGTCACTATTTTTAAAAAATACTACTTTTATAACAGTTCAACTCTGAGATGAACTGAGAAATTCTGGTGGATTTCTGTGGCTTGGTGAAGTTTAAACATCATCATTCCTAAAAACCAGTTCACATTGTACGTAATTGCCTGGATAAATAAGCTCAGGATTTGTCCTCCTGTGAACTGGGTGTGTAGATTTTGACTCTGCAGCTTTCAAAATATTGTATTTAAAATGGATTCCATGTAGTTATTTATTCAGGTGAAATGCTGGCCGTTTTTTCTGTAAACGTGTGGGTAGTAAATCCTTCAAGGTTTGTGGTGTGATACTGTCAACATCACAACTACCCCACCTGCCCATTGGAGCAGGAAGGCAGCCGTGGACGGTACTGATTCCTATGGCTGTGCTCCATTAAACCAGACGATGGACTGGGTTTGTCAACCGCTGATTGAGATTGTCAGTTGCTCACTTGGAAAAGTATGTCACATAGCTTAGTGCAGTTTAAATTGATATGGCATAAGAAACAGTGATGAAAGCTGGCTATTTAGAGAAACCCTAAAAGAATCCTATTGACCCTGACTCTGATACATGCAAAAAATAAGGTTCTATAACTCATGTTATCATCATAGAAATTTTCAGAAGACATTTTATAGTGCATTGGGGGAGATTAGGTCTATCATGTCCAATCATTTATTTACATATCAGATATTTTGTCACAGGCTGTTTTCTTTTGTAAAAAATTAGTGAATTGACATTGCAAAATGTCTAAACACAATCCGCACTTTATTTACAAATCTTTAAATCATATGTATTCAGTGCGCAGAATTTTTTTTCTATCCATAGCTATAATTAATAATTGAATTTTTAAAGTAATTTTGAAAGTAGATGTAAAGTAAAAATAGAAGGGAAAATAGAATTTTGTTTAATACATGAAACCCACGCCTTTTTAGAAATGTGTGTTTGTATTCAAACAACATAGATGAAACAAGTCCATGAGACTATAAAATATAATAAACTGTGTTTCAGATTTTAATGAAAATTCTGAACACTTCAGTTATGCTTCACTTTGTGTTGTTATATGGAGTTTGTGCTTTGAAGGCAATGTTTGGGCCCCATGGAGAGAAAATCATTAAAAATGAAGCTATATGGGGGGGGCGCCTGTGGCTAAGTGGGTAGAGCGCCAGCATATACCAAGGGTGGCGGGTTCAAACCCAGCCCGGCGCTACCTGGGAGGCTGAGGCAAGGGAATTGCCTAAGCCCTAGAGGTGGAGGTTGCTGTGAGTTGTGACACCACAGCTTTCTACCACGGGCGACAAAGTAAGACTCTGTCTCTAAAAAAAAGATGCCATATCCCATAATAATTACACAGATATGACAGTAGTAACCAGGAAAAAAAATGCTTTCATCTTCCCTTGTAGACTGTTTCCTCTTTCAGAAGATACCATTTAAAAGTATGTATTTGTGAAGTTCAGGATGTGATTCCTTAAATACGTTCTTTAGTAAGCCTTCGATGCCACTTTGGGAAGACATCCAGAAAAGCAGCATTCATATTTAACCTGATTTAACACATATTGCTAGGAACGTTTCTAAACAATACATTTAATGACTGTGGGTCCACAGGCCTGTGTCTGGAAAAGCAGGCGCTCCCAGTCAGAAACTGCTCTCCAGAATCGCCGTACTCAGAGTTAATTTGCTGACCTCTGTGTCTTAAATTCTCCATTTTTATCTCCCCAGACCCCTACCTAGAGGGCAAGGAGATAAATTTGTCCTGCTCTAAGAACTTTATGTTCAAGTAGCAACGCAGGCTGGGGTAAGGTTAGAAGGACACCGGCACAGTGGCCATGTTTAAATCTAGTTGTTTGTCGTTATAAAGTCTGGAAAGCATAAATTTTAAATACGAACTGGGAGAACATAGTCCCCAGCTTCAAAGAGAAATGTTTAAAAGTTGCCAAACAGCATGGTCCGCTGAAGAATAACATTCCTTAAGAATAGACACTTTTTTAAAATACTAACACATACCTTTACATTATTAGAGTTTGATACAGTGGCTCTAGTCAAAATGTCCTCTGGGGCATTGATTGACTTATAAAAACTGATTTAAAATATGAAAGAAGGGAGTAAATATATATATTTTATAAGGCAGCCATTTGCCTTGAAATAAAACGTTATTTATAGTGCTTTCTAGGAAAATACTGTCAAGGTTAGTCAGCTTCAAGTCTGACCTACCTTGACACAGAATTCCTGATTGGAAGGACTGTGTTCACCAGCCTGTGATGAGGGGTGTGTGTGTGTGTCTGAGCGTGTGCGTGTACACAGGTAGTCCATAACCAATGCAGTTACAGTCCTTTAAGATGAAAAAAGAAAAAGGATTGACAATCAGAGTCAGCATGGAATAAACGTGTCAGGCATAAGGAACATATAATAAGACCTAATCACAGACTGTGTTAAAAGAGTACAATTTTAGAACGTTTAGGCCCATTCTTAAATGAATACTTAGCAGATATCCTTAAAAGTATTCTAAAGTCACAGGTTACCACTGCATCAATTATTTGCATGGATTTCTCATCATTTTTTAAACCTGTTGAAATTCATTTGTCAAACGTGTGTATCTTGCTAACAGTAGAATAAAGGAGCACTTCACCTGTGACAGTTGTCATGAGTATCAACAATTAGTGACATCTTCCCACGTGTGTGTGTTGGTGAATGTGCCCCTGTGTGCGTGGAACTTGGGGGTAAGGAGAAAAGTTGTTCCATTTCCAAGGGCTCAGTGGCAGTCCGGATTGGTATATATGGATACAAAAAAAAAAGTATCTACATTTTATAAAGGTAAGTCTAAAATTAGAAGTCAGACACTAAATTTGACCCATTTCGAATTGGCATTGACAGAACTACTTTAGAAATCTCAGAAGTGTAAAAAAGTCCAGACTGAGGCACTGTCTTTGCGAATATTTGCATAAGTAGGCCCCAGATGTTAAAAGAGTAAAATCCTGAATGTCCTCAAATTTTAACAGAAAGCATAATTGCACGGATGTGTAATTTTGGTAGAAGAAAGTTGCCTTATTGTTCTTTCCTCTAATGCAACAGAAAATTTAAATTAACCTGCGGGTTAATCAGTTTTCTTCAAGCAATTATCAAATTCTAAGGCAAAGGATTAGTGAGTCAGTACTTCATAGTTTCTGAAGACTTTTAGATTTAAATTAATTTTTTATATGGCTTAGAGCACAGCAGGAAATCACATGGAGGAAAGGCAACTAAACTGTTTACAGTAACCTTTGTGTTTTTGAATTATTAATTTAATTTGACAAATGCAGTGGCTAGGCAGAAATTCAATAGGAAGCATGAGATTCGTAATGAGCCTAAGCCAACATTAGATTAAATAGAACAGACAGAGAGGAATAACCTCTTTAAAAAATGAAAAGTGTGCATTCTGCTTTTTTGACTCACCGTGAAAAACATGTAGCTATCAATAGTGGAAATAAATTAGAGCCATGTTTGCTCTAGGTCTCGAATGACTGATGCGTGCATCCTCTGCCTGGTTCCTCGTTAGGGCTGTGGCCAGAAGAAATTCCAGTTTTAAGTACCAATTTCCCATTGAATTATTTGAAATTGGAGCTGCCTGATATGAATGACTTCCCACAAAATGAAATTAGAGTTAGGCTCACAGACTTACCTCTAAAACTGTAAATGCTGTAATATGTATGCATGGGCATGCTACTAATTTTATTGAAGACTTAACCAAGCTTTCTACGCAACTAATGTAGATCATTAGCAGTGTTCACGTAGGCATGGAATAAGGATTCTCTGGAAAGAGCTTTCTAGATATCGCTTGATTTTAACCCTTAAATTATTACTGACTGGTAGGAAGAAAAGGCAAGAGAAGGGAGGGGGGTCTAGGAAGAAAAACTGGGTCACATCTTGGAAATGAGTAAGGAAATTTATTATCAACTTCCTTGGGAAAGGAAACGTTTGCACTCTGATGTTCCAAAGTTTATAGGAAGAAAACAAATGGGGAAAATATATGTCAATTGGACAAATTGAGCATTGCACAACAGCGAGAGAAATTTGCTTGGGTGTGAATAAATTATTTTGCTATGAACTTTGTGCAACCAAATTCACCCTCATCCCCTCACTTTTAATTTAAGAAAATTTTAGGTTATTTGCTAGAGCCTACTGGACCCAAGGCAAAGGCACCTCTCTGCTGTATATATAGTGCCTCCTGTTACCCTTGCTGGTCAGTGTACTATTCGATACGTACTTTTCTGTTTTAATTTAGGAAACTTCATTTCCTTAAAGGGCCGCAGTAAGTGTTAAAGCATCCCAAGGGCTTACTGTCTTCCTGGCCACGTGATTAGTCAAAAGTAAACGTAAACGCAGGAAGGGGCCAAGGCTCATCTCCAGATGTGTCTGTTCCCCCTCTGCTGCTAGCTGGCATATCTGACGTCTTCTTTCTTCCCCAGGAACACCCAGTGAGGTGTGGGTTCGTACCATAAGCATTTTGTTCATGACAAATTAACTTGTCCCAAAGTCACTAAACAGGTCAGTGGCAGAGGCAGGACCTCAAACCAAGATGATCCCCACACACTTACCACCTGCTTTCCCCCTCTCTGTATGAGGTACTTTTTCCATGCCCCAAATGATGATTTTCTAAGACAAACACCCCCTTCACTGCATTTTTTCAAGCTTGAGAGATACTTTACAATATTATCAGATTGCCCTAGTGTCTGTCAAATCTGCGATCAAGGGAGAGTATAGAGGACTCTGTGTATATTCTATTTCCCCTTCCCACCTGCCTCCACCCTCTACACATACAATGAAGGCCAGTCCTAAGGGCTTCTGCAGTGTGAAATTTGATTGTCCATTTTTATTTTGAGAATGAAAAGGTTTATTTTTCTTTGCCTCGTTTTCCTCATTCGGACCTGTGCAGATTCTGCTAGTCTTGCAATCCTGGGGTCTGTAGAACCAGAGCTGCCAGGGCTGCTGGCTGATGGTCACGCCTTTGAGTCCCCTGCCCTGGGCAGCCCTGCAGATTTTCTTAATGCCCATGCCAGTTGGAGCTCAGTGCTGTGGAGAGATAATCTCATTGGTTCTTTGTTAGTTGAAGGAAGAATAAGTCAAAATTAACTAAAAACCTCAGGAACAGTGTCTCCCTTGCTTAATTTTTTTTTCTGTTTGCTAAAGTAAGGCATAGAATTGTCCTATGCTACACAGAAATTATATGTTAAAAAAATATATAATAACAACTCAAAAGAGTCTCCACTGTCCCAAATCTTCATCTGGGTGTTTTTGGGCAAAAGCCTTCATTGCCTTCTGTGAATGAAACACATAAATGTCAGTTCAGCATGGTGACGTTTTCAGACCAAGTAACACCCTCTTGGCTTCTGCTCCTGGCTCTGCCGCTGTACAGCTTTGGGTAAAGGAAAAAAGAAAAAGAAAAAATTATCTCCTTGAAACTTTGTTTCTGCCTTTTTAAAAAAAAGTAATGAAATAATTTCAAATGATTTTTTTTTCTGATTAGAAAAATAATTTTTTCATTCCCAAACAAGGAAGTAGGGCAAGGCTAGGTGAGCTGCATGACTTCTCCCTCAGTCAGGTCTTTTAAGGGTTAATCGAGACACAGTGTGCGGTATTTGCACACCCCTTACAAAGAGGAGTTCCCCGTGTGGGCTCCAGGGGGCGTACCTGAGCACTGCTTCCTTACCCGCCCTGCTCGCCTGGTCAGTGTGCACGCAGAGAGCCGTAGTTGTCGTGTTTAATGTGTTTTGGAGTGCAGTGTATTGCTCTTTTCTGAAACTTTTTCCCTTTCTCTTTTTTTTGTCAACTTTCTGCATTGGCAGAGCATCTTGGGATTGAATTTATGGGTATGAACCAATCATCATTCCTTTTAGCCTGCAGAATTTAGAGCCTCTGAGCTGAAATCTTTCTCCCTTCCTGCTCTTACCTTTCAGTTCCTAACTAATTCCTTTGTCTTTAGAAGGGATCATACAGCTATAACAATGATTTCTCTGCTTTCAATGTATGATTAGTTTACTGAGATGTTACTGAACACAGCAGCTCTTAAATTCCCAAGCTCCTTTCACTTAGAGTTTCAAATCACCTCACCCGCTACAGATTCACACACATGCCTCCTTGGTTAATCCCCTGATTGGATCTGGCTCTGCCAGTTTATAAAAGCTGGGATAAATGGGGCATAAGGCTATGAGAGATATCAAACCTGAGAGCCAAAGAAGTTTCAATGTACTTATTTAAAAAACACACCACCTCTAAGACAGATGGAAGTTGAACACACAATGTAAAATTCACCTAAATATGGAGGACTTAATAAACATGGAAAGCCCTTCTATACAATGCAATCTCACTACCCAGATTTTCTGGAGATATTCAAACATCACTGGTCAACTTCGTTATCTTATGAGCAGAAAGAAAGAAGCCCTGTGCTATTGTAGGTAGAAATTCCAGAGATAATGGAATTAAATTTGAGTCACTAAGATTATCCAGACAAGTAATCAAATAGAAAATTTCACACAGCAAACATAAAGAGAAAAATCCCCTATGAGCATAAGAAATTTAGGCATCCTGCTTCCAAAGGCCTTCATCCTAAATATTTGGGAGAAAAAGCCAGTCTCAGGAGGAGGGGGAAGCAGTGCCACCCTCCCAGGACCGCCCGGGCCAGACCAGCCAGTCTTTCTAAACGCTGTGTGCAGCCATGGGATGGACGTGGCCTTGGATCAACAATGCAGTGTCCTGATTACCAGCCTATGTGATCCCCATCCAGCTGGTTTGGGTGACATCATGCAGAGAGGTCATCCTGCAGACACTTCTTTCTTTGGAGGATAACATCACAGTCTGCACTGAATGTAGTTTCCATAATTTGTGGACAATGAGGCAGTTGCAAGCTCTAGCAACCATGAAGATAAAAGCACAATTAATTGCCCCTTCTCCCCCCCCTAAAAATTCTAGGAGAAAACAATTAATTTGATGAGCAAACCTCCACATTTATATGAATGGGCCTTTGTGCACTGGAGAAATGCTCCCAAGAGTAAGGAACATAAGAGAAAACTCCAATATCACTGGCGTCTGCGTGAGTGGAGTTATCATTCGGGGTTTCTTCCCTCAAAACAAAAGTTGCCCCGCTTCTAACAAAGCTTCTTGGCCTTCCCTGCAGTGAGGGAAAGAATCCACCATGTGGATAAATTCCCTTTAGCCATAACAGTCTATTTCTCATTTTATCACTTTATGGGCTAACGATAGAATTTACTGTTTTTGATTCCCAAGCAATGAAAGAAAGGAGAGTGCAGGCAGAGAACATCTCCCTGAATAAGAGATTTCACAGCTTGGTAAAGACACAGTGCCGGGATCTGCACCCTTCCCAGAGGTCCACAGTTCTGGGCCAGCCCGTGTACTAAACCTCTACCTTGCATCGTTAAAGAAAATCAGACCTTACAGGTCAGTTAAAACTGTGAAAGATGAGCAAGGGCTCTGTCTCCCGGCCAGGCCTGATCCGGGCGCACTGTAGTCCAGGCAAACCCTAAAGACTCAGACACATTTCTGCTTATTGAGATAAACTCACCCAGTTGGATGGTCTGACTCTTGTTGGCTACTCTGCCTGCATCTAATTTGCTCTTGCCCAATTGACCTGATACATGCGAAAAAATAATAAGAGAAAAAAGAATCCATCATTGCCGTTATTGGTCACCAAGTATTCTTCCTTGAATGCATTCATAGTGTTGGGTCACCTGATCTACCAAAACCACAAAAAATTCAAACAGAGATTTGGACAAGCGTTGTAGTGCCTTTAGTAAATGCTGATGAGAATATAGAATTTTAATCTCACGTCTATATTCTCTGGGCTTAAATTGGCTCATTGTTACATTACCCTTTGGCCTTTTCCGAGCTGCCTTTTTATTTCCATAACATAATCATTTTGCTGGAGAACGTGTGTCTCCCCACATAACATGAGAAGAATGGGCCAGTCATCACGCACCATTTGTTTGACTCAACCTATTCTTTTGTAATTAACAACAGCCAAAAGGAGACGTGTCCAAAGACCCCCTGAGAATGCACGTGACGCCTTTTTTTTTCCTCTTTAGCCCTTGTCTGTGTCCCCATTTTTGAAGTTGGCAGAAGAGTTTCCCAGCTTTTTGTAAAGATAGGACAATAAGATGTCAATGAAAAAGTGTAATCATCGCCTTACCACTTTAAAGAGGAAAACCGAGCAGAGGACAGAGGGCAGAGTCAGGCAGGCCTTCCTTTTCTTGGGGACAATCTCTACACTCCTATTTCTTCACCAGCTCATCCCAGCTCACAGCCCAAGGAACCCTGCTCTGTGTCCTGAGTCCCAGAGAGGGGGACCAGTGGGGTGCTACCCTCTTCTTACACTAAATAAGACGTGTAGGTATTTAGATATACTAAATTGGTCTGATTGATTAGATATACTATCATTTAGACATACTAAAGTGAAAAACTGATCAGAAGGTCAAGAAGGGAGTCTCCAGTGGCATCAGCTAACAGATAACACCTGCTAGCAAATCCCCTGTTCTGTGGCTGGGGCTGGGTGGGAAGAAAAACAACAGACACAGCGATTAACACATAAGTGCTCACACGCCATGCTCACATTTGACTTTTGCTGCACCAAAAAAAAATAAAAATAAAATCCACGCCACCAGCTCTGTGTGTGCTGATACATTGTCTGGCACTCAACGCACCAGCCGCTTTGCTTTCTAATTGCGGCTTCCAGATGACTGCTAGCCTAGGGCAGGAGTTATGCTGTATGGAATGACCCTTCCAGCTTTGCACCCACCTTCTCTTCCCATCTGAGCACCCCCTCCCTCTGGTTTTCTTTTCTTTCTTTATTTTTCCTCCCTTAGTATCGGGCATGCTGTGCCAGGGACTTCAGATGGCTCCTTAACCTTTAACCTCGATTTCCCGTGTACTCGAATTCCTGGCTTTCTCTGTCATTCTGTTGGTCCGTCCGTCCCCCCGGTTTGTTTCTCCTCTCTGCCTCCGCCCCTTCTGATTTGTTTTTGTGTAATCTCTGCAGCATTCTCCATCTTCTACCCACTGACTTCTGTTCTCCTCCTTCCCCTGTTAATAATCAGTGCTATATTAATTTGATTTGACCATGTTCTTGACCCGTTAACTGGAGTTGGATGACTGTGGGCTTGGCTTGTAGGAAATGTTTTGTTTCGTGATAAGGTCCACTGTATCATAGAAATCAAAATTTGCTTTTTCATTTCAAAAAAAGGCCTGCACCTCGCCCTCTCTGAAAAGCCAGAAGAAGGTGAAGTTGCTGAGATGGCAGATGGAAAAGAGAAATATTCTTTGAGGGTCACATGTCAAGGTCCAGATAAGAGAGCGCCATTCGTACAATATTTCCCAGTTCTTCACCAGCTTATTAAGCTCGTAATCATAATGCGGAGTCAACAGTTTGCATTATTTATTACGTGCTGGTTCAGTTCACTCTCGGAGTGAACTTGTGAAGATCTTCCAATAAAGGCCATTAGACTGGTCAAGAGCTCAGGGTCTCCATTAAATCAGCAAATCTTTTGAGAACCTGCCTTAATAAAATCAAGTTGTAACCGAGAGAAACTAATTGGCGAAGAGAAGAACTTCCATGAATCAGAGAATGATTGCATTTGGGGTCCAGCCGGTCCTTTAGTTCAAAGTTCTAAGAGTCACATTTCCTTAGCATAACCTACACTGGTGAATTTGCCAAGTTGGCCGAAGTAGAATGTGCAGTCCCTTCCAAATCACACATACCTTTTGTGCTAGTGACTTCTTTATACAAATAAATGTGTTCTCGAAGGACAATGGGTGAAGTCATTAGAATTGTCTTCCAGGGGACCAGTCTTCATTTGGGCCCACCACTACCCCACCTATCATTCTGGATTTTCTTTGATACAGTGCCCTGCCACTTTGTGTTATTTTTCTTTTTATGTTCATATTTTATGGTTAAATCATAGAAAGCATGACTCAAATTATTTGCGAACTACAAGCCAAGTTCACGTTTGCAAATGTCTTTGAATGTAATATATTTTTAAGTTAGAAATGACTCTTTGTAAAGACCACTGGATATAAAGTGATGATATAAGATCACTGGGAAACACAAGGAGATGGGGGGCAGTGGACAGAGAAGGGAGGAGAGAGGAAAGGGGGGTTCCCAGTGATGCCAATTCCAGCTCCATTTATTGACGTTGATTCCTGTTGTCTTTACAAGAGATTTTTAATTTTTTTGAAAGATACTCTTTAAAGATAAAAACTATAGTGTTTTAACCAAATAGTTATTTTGTAATTAATGTTCATAATCTCCCAATTTAATATCACTTATATACCTGTATCTATAGCTTATAATTAGAATAATTAGAGTGTAGTATCTTTATTATAAATGGCCCCAGATGGCTGTGTTATTTATGTTCAAAACATAGTGTAGAGCATGTTGTATCTTAGCTCTGTCTGTAAACGTAAAGGATCGTCCTGTGTTAATTTTTCTTGTGAACATGGACAGTGTCATGCAGCATGCTGACTGTTCAGTTGTAGTAAGCCCTGGCGAGGAAGTGACCTGTGCTGACACCTGCTTTACCTCCCTTTCCAGAAGCGGAGGAGCTCTACCAGAAGAGAGTGCTGACCATAACTGGCATCTGCATCGCCCTCCTCGTGGTCGGCATCATGTGTGTGGTGGCCTACTGCAAAACCAAGTAAACCTTCCTTCCGCCCGCCTTCTCTCTTCTTAGTGCAGAGACAGTCGTCATGGCTTTGTAGAATCTTGGACGGGGAGGAGGAGGGACTCAGGGGAGGTGGGAGAGAATTTTCCCCTGCATAATGTTTTTTGAGGACCTCTCCTAATCAGATACATTAGAAAGCTTTGCCTACATGTGTGAGAGTGCTTAGATTTCTGGTAAGTGACCACAGTCCCATGAGTGCAGAAAGGCTGGTGAGGCCGCCTTAGACAAAGCCCACAAGTGCCCGCGTGTGTGCACGTGAGCACCATGTACTAAGAGGCGACGCATGTGCCGAAGGTCCACGTGACATCACTGCTGAGGATGAGTCCAATTCACACTAAACCTTGGAAGAGAAAGGAAACACTTTGTGATGTCTGAAATGCAGTTTTATGAAAGTTATAGTGATTTTTTTTGACATCGGCACATAAATTTTATTCCATTCTTTATTCTTTGCTTCGCCAACTTTTGATTTGATTTTTCTATACACCAATCTCCCTCACCCCCACTTGACTTTAATCGTGTTTCCCTGTTGTGTGAGCGTGCGTTTGTTCATTTACTGGTTTTATATTAGCGTTGAGTACATCAGATACTTGCTTTCCTTTCTTACAGTACTTTTATAGTGATTATTTTCCAATTCTATTACTATCTAATTAGGTTCATAGTATAAATGCTCTCAAAATGTGAGCTGTACAAAAGGAATCTCATGGGAAGAAAAATCAAACAAAACTTGCTTTGAAAGAATAAAAGGGAAAACATTACACTAGGTTTGTGTCACCATGTTTGGCCACTAAGCTTGGTCCACATTAACAGGTACAATTACAATGGGACGTGAATACCCTTCACTTTCCTTTTGAACATATCACTTCCACTTCATGTCTGAAATAATGCTAAATTAATAGGGTTTTTAAAAATTTTTACTTCATAAAAGTTGTATTGCCAAAACATCCTTGGGAATGTCATTGTAATCTGAATGTTGCATTGAGGAAGAAAAATAATACGCTTTTAGACCACAAAATCAAGGGCACGGGTTGTGTTCTCTTGGTCCCCCATGATTCAGTGTGTTGTCAGAATTGAGTAAGTGGTAGAGATAGCCTTCACGGAATCAACCCACAAGTCCTTCAGTATTCATTACCTAATGATATAAAAACTATTACAGGGTCAGCGCCGGTAGCACAGTGGTTACAGGGCCAGCCACATACACTGAGGCTGGCGGGTTCAAACCCAGCCTGGGCCAGCTAAACAACAATGACAACCACAACAAAAAAATAGCCAGGCATTGTGGTGGTGCCCATGGTCCCAGCTACCTGGGAGGCTGAGGCAAGAGAATTGCTTAGGTCCAAGAGTTTGAGGTTGCTGTGAGCTGTGATGTCAAAGCACTCTACAGAGGATGACATAGTGAGACTCTGTCTTAAAAAAAAAAAAAGAAGAAGAAGAAAAAACCATTACAAGAGTAGGATCAAGTTACTGTTGTGACAAAATCTCCTGGCAAAATATGTCTATATTCTCACTCAAGTAGATGTGATATATGCACACATACCAACTGTGTATAATATATAGATTCAAATCTGAGTTCATTTTCTTGAAACCCATGAGAACAACTATAAAGGGAATCAACCTTCTCAGTTCTATAAAACAAATTCTCCTCTAAAACAAATCTTTAAGACTTAGGGCGTGGTAGATTGACCAGGCAAGTTGAGATTTTAGCCAAATATCAACTTACTCATTTTCTCATCTTTTTTTCTCTCTTGTCTGAGCCAAATAATTAAATTTCTGTTAGGATCCCATGCAGCCTTTTAATCTATTTGCTGGGGAGGTGTGATCTCACTTATTCTGAGGTGGAATGGACACACCCTGTTCTTTCTTCCTTATCACCCGGCAGCCTTGAGGTGCCCATAGGTGTCACTAGCCTAGAGGTTTGGCTGTACCAAGAAATGTAAACAACAGAAAAAATAAGCATTCCCTTTTTATATCCAGGAAACAACGGAAAAAGCTTCACGACCGGCTTCGGCAGAGTCTTCGGTCCGAGCGAAACAACATGGTGAACATAGCCAACGGGCCCCACCACCCCAACCCCCCTCCCGAGAACGTTCAGCTGGTGAATGTATGTTGACTCTGGCCGGTGGAGAAAACGGGGCAACTCTCCTGTGTTTGGGCTCCTTGAAGTTTATTTTCTAAAGCTCTTAGGCTTTTAGCTGCTGCCATTAATCACCATGGCTTCCAGGAAGCCAAGTTTTTGCCAGGAGAAAATAAGGGGGACATTTTTTTAAAGTGGATTTGGTGACTGTAAAACAAGCCCATTTCCTCTTAGAAAGGGTTGGTCCGTGGGGTTGGAATCATCGTGCTGAGTTTGTGGAGTATTCATAATGAAATCAAGAGTACAAGAATCAAAAAGAAATGCTTTTTAAAAATCATTTGGAAACAAAGGCTACTCTGGTCTCTGGTTGGTTAGTATGGATAACCAAGCAGAGGGCTCTGCAGTTATCTTTATTAGGGGCATGCACAGCACCTGCTGATTCAGTTTCTGATCTCCAAAGGAAGAAATAAGGTTATGAAAAGGTCCGGTGGCTTATCAAGCATGCTTCTCAGTAGCAAAACCGGAAGAACACTGCCTGGCTCTTGAGCACGTCGGCACGGCCTCCAGATGAGCTGTGTCTGTAATGGTTCAGATACTATACTTATACTTTACCAAGCCCTCAGTTTTTAAATATAGCTAGATCAAAGAATATTAGATTCTGGAGCGTTTTAAGGTATCTTCCAAATTTCTCTCTCTCCCTTTACTTTGAACAGATGAGCGCCAGAGCTGGACTCAGCTCCCCTGGCTTTTGGAGTATTACTTTTTTGATTCTAGCATAATCCTAGTTTTCTTCATTTTCCTCTGCTCTATGGCTTTGGTCAGATAAACAAAGCTTGAAGATTATATTGCAGTACCGTTTTCTAGCCCATAAAAAAGGGAGTCTATTTCGAGTAGATTCAAGCCCAGAGTTGGCCGTCACTCAGCCACCAGCAGGTCCTGTAGCCCAGACCTTCAGGAGACTGTTGGAGCTACCGGGTGACATCTTGGTTGCTCTCTTCCTTCAACAGTGTCCTCCGACTGTGCAGTTGATAAATACAGGCACAGCAGATACAAGGGTGACCTGTCTCTAGGTTATAATACACTGTGTAACGTACACAAGGCAGAGTGGCTGCCTGGATTACCCTGTGGTTCAAGTTGTGTGACTTCGGTTTTGATCTTTCTCAACCTTATTTCTTCATTATGAAAACAAGCATAAAAACAATACTTCCAAGACTCCTCGTGAGCGTTACATAAGATAATCTGCTTAAAACAGCCAGGTGGCGTTTACTGAATGTTTGATGATTGTTAAACATTATTTTCATTAGATTTACTGAGCTAACGCTGCCTCCCGAGAGAAAGAGTGACTTGATGCCCAGTATAGAAATAGATCACTATGTACCTTTTCATTAAATGAGCTAGCTGTACTTCCCAAGAAGACCCACGTGCAATGGCCTTTCTATCAAGAGAATGACAAGTTGTATATTTGGGGGTTTCCATGAATATATCAGGCTCATTAGAGGCCACAGACCATCAGACTATAAAGTACTCTTCAGTAAAGAGTATCCCTTCCCATTATTTAACTCAGTTTGGCATTGATATTAACAGCATTTAAAACACAACATCAGGCTTGCACCTGTGGCTCAAGTGGCTAAGGCGCCAGCCACATACACCTAAGGTGGTAGGTTCGAATCCAGCCCGGGCCCGCCAAATAAAAATGATGGCTGCAACCAAAAAATAGCCAGGCATTGTGGTGGGCGCCTATGGTCCCAGCTACTTGGGAGGCTGAGGCAGGAGACTCACTTAAGCCCAGGAGTTGGAGGTTGCTGTGAGCTGTGATGCTACGGCACTCTACCCAGGGGGACAGCTTGAGGCTCTGTCTCAAAATAAAATAAAATAAAATAAAACACAACATCAAAATAGGCCTCTCTCAGTAATAGAAAGCAGTAATAGCTTCTACAATTTGCCAATGTAAATAAAGAATCTACCTGCGCTAAATGCGTGTGTAAAGCCCTTTATATATGCATTGTATAACATATGATTTGTTTAATGGGATTTTTCAAGATATGTGACCTTGACCTCTACTATAACCTCAACTTTCTCAATAGCCACTGATAACAAGTTTCACTGATATCAATAGGGCAAATGGGTACTAAGAAATTAAAAAAGAAAGATTCAAAATATAGAAGTTTTGGAAAAAAGTTCTCATGACTTAAAATTTGAAATAAGACAGACCATCTCTGTGCTTTTTGTTCCGTTCAAACATTTGTTAGTCTTCTTCAACTTGCAATAGCTGTATTCTGTTATAGCTATATTCTGTTATATTCTAAACAAAAATGAATGCTGAACATGTATTTGTATTGAATTCTAGTCATGTTATCAATTGGAAATGAAATGGAAGAAATAGGTCTTTGGTAATAAAATACATTTGGGATGGTAGGACCTACCTTGCATGTACATCTGGAGAGTATTTTACTAGCTCTATCCATCCACTCTAAAAGCCAGGGCACCCAGGACCATCCAGTTACTGGAGAAATGGAATTCATTACAAAGCATGTATATATAAGAATAGATTAATCTCTGTATAAGAACATTAATATTTTGATCTACTTGAATCCTCAAGTTCTATCTCTTTTGTTTATCTAGCAATATGTCTCTAAAAACGTCATCTCTAGTGAGCAAATTGTTGAGAGAGAAGCTGAGACATCGTTCTCCACCAGCCATTACACGTCGACAGCCCATCACTCCACGACTGTCACCCAGACTCCTAGTCACAGGTATGAGAACGAAGATCTTTCCTGCCATTTCTCTAAGAATGAAGTTTTGCACATTGCCTTTTGTTATTGCCACTTAAGAAAGGAACTGGAAAGACTGAATGTGACTCTGAAACGTGTCGTTTTTGAAATTTGGAAAGACTGAATGTGACTCTGAAATTGACACTTTCAACCTCGACCAGCTCTGTCCTTACATGCCGTATAAATTTAAGCCTCAATTTTCCTTTTACCAAAGAGAACAGAATGATACCCCCATCAGATCAGTGTTCCCCTTTCTGAGATTATCTTGCTATGCTGGGGAAAGTCTGTCTTTTGGTTCTTTTTCTTCAAAATACTTAGAAGCTGACTTCTTGCAATATTTGGATTGCCCTGTGAAGTGCCCATAAGAATTGGTTAAATGGTTGAACCAGTTCAAACTTTCCAAATGTCCCAGCGATCTGAGTGGACTCTACCAAGATGAACATGAGACTTCCAATTAATTTACCTCACACTACAAAGTGTTTCTTTAACCTGAGCCACTCTAGATCAAAGCGACTACAAGACTAATTAGTACAGAGGGTGTTTGATAAATATCTATTGAGTAAATAAATGGATAAACTGTCTCCTTACAAAGCCAATCTGAACCAAAGCACTTGTTCTATACAAATATCTTTGTAACTATTCTATTCTGAGACAAGTCATGTTGGGGTGAGCTACGGATGCTGCAATCCTTTGAAATATTTGTCAGAATTGCTTCTTGTTATTTATATTTTTACATATAACTTTTTTTTTTACTTTCGGGATAGTTAGGAGGTACATGTGTTTTGTTCACGTACTTGGTTGTATACCCCCTTCCTGGTGTGCACTGTTCCCGAGAGGTGTGCATTTACTCATCCCTCTTACCCCCTTTCCAAGCTTGGTTTTCGTTGAGATTGACTTCCTATGTGCACGTAGGTGTTGGCCGATCCCACCTGGCGCTGCGTCCCGTGTTTGTTTCTCCATTCCTGTGATGTTTCACTTAGAAGAAGCGTCTCCATCTCCATCCAGGTTGTTTTTTTTAATACGTCACATTTCTTCCGTAGCTGGAGCAATGGACACACGGAGAGCATCCTGTCGGAAAGCCACTCAGTGATCGTGATGTCATCGGCAGAAAACAGTCGGCACAGCAGCCCGGCGGGGGGCCCAAGAGGACGTCTTAATGGCATGGGAGGTCCCCGTGAATGTAACAGCTTCCTCAGGCATGCCAGAGAAACCCCCGACTCCTACCGAGACTCTCCTCATAGCGAAAGGTAAAACTGCGGGGCAGGGCTACTCAGAGGAGTGAGCCTCAGTCAGAGAGCCCCGCACCTGCAGCTCACCTCAGGAATCTGCTCTAATCAGAGTCGGGGCGGCCCTTACCGTCCTAGGAGTGCCCCTAGCTGATGAAATCACCTTTCCGTTTGACTGAACTCATTTCTCCTGAGCGCCTCACGCTGCTGTCCCCGTGGCTGGCCGGCGACAAACTCGCCCAGAGTTGGAACCATTTGATGTGGAAGGTGCAGCAAATGGAGTTTCCGGTTCTGGCTGCAGGCTCAGACCCACCCAGGGGCTCGCTGTCCTCAGTCGTAACATTAGGGAGACGGCCTTGATGTCTGATAAGGACCCTGCTATGATCCCAGCTCACCCGTTACCCAAACTCTGATCCGGTGGTCGGGAGCTGTGTGTCCCGTGTGCTGACTCTGTCTTATCTTCCAGCTTTAGTTAACTCAGATCCAGGGCTGTGTCCCTGCGGCCACTGCCCACGTTCCACCTGACAGGGTCCCTTTTATGTAATTCAGAGAAGAGATGAATAAATAAATCTCCTGGGTGCTGCGCCTGGCAGTTTCCACAGGTGGTTTTCAAAGCAGATGCTGCCTTGGATGGGGCTCTTTATTCCCTGATGTTTGGCTTTCCTCTGGGGAGACTGGATTGGGCAAAGGGAGCTGAAAGAGATACCGACCAGGAATCTCCAAGTCCTAGATTCTCTTTATCCATTTTCACCTAAGCTGACAGAGAGCTGTTCCTGCCTGGCATTTGTAGCCCATCAGTGAGCTGTTACTTGTTTTTAAATCCACTGGGCTTGGTTTTGTTTTATCATCTCAGTCTAATCTTCGAATATTTGCTAAAAGGTTTCTGGATTGTCCAGCTACCAACTACTTGGTAGTTACCCGGGGGGAGCTGACTTGACAGACGGTTTCCCCTCCTGTGCTGGGCAGTACTGATAACAGAGGGTGACCCGTCCTGGGCTTCAGGTCATAGAGAGCTGAGGTTCACCTCTTCAAGGGCCTTTCCCCAGAAATGGTATTCGAGTGGAATTGGAGGTTCCCCTGCAACCCATCTCTGAAAATGTTGTCAGGGTCCCAAACTGGTTCAAACATGTAGTCTTCAATTCATGTCATGAAATCTATGTCTGTCCATCCTAATTGAGTCTTTTTTGAGATGTGAAAAGGAGGGTAGAGATGAAATCCTTCCTCATCCCCACTCCAGGTGGCATTTACCCTGAAAAGCTGGCATGGCCCTGCAGTGGGGGGCTTCCCTGCCTGCCCTGGATGTTATCCACAATATTCCTGAACTTGGAGATCACAGGGAGAAGAGATGGATCACTTTTTTGTGTTGGTTAGCTTGGCATTTCTCAGAGAGCTTAAGTGAAGTACCCCCTAAAGCAAAAATCTGAAGACTTGAGCCCCAAACATTTCAATTTCCAAGACACTTTGCCATTTAGAGACAGCTGGGTCTCACATCCATATCTCTGTGACTCATGGAAAATCAGAGAAGTTCACAGGGTTCCTGTGAACTAGAGTTTGGAGGATGGTGGCCGTCGTCATCACAGGTCCTGTCAAATTAGACTCTGAGTGGCATTGTGAGGAGCAGAGTTATTCAGTACATACACTGGTAACATTTTACCAAAAGCTGGGAAATGAGACTCTGAATAAGCAGTATCGTCTCAGGCCTAGTTATTCACGGGGAAGTAAACAGCTGTGATGGAAACAGTGTTCTCGGGATCCTGATGGCAAGATTCACTCACTGAGCAGTAGCAGGCGTAATGTGACAGAAAGTAGCACGGTACAGCCAGTCCTTGATTAAACTAAGAGTGACGTGGGCTTTGGAAGAGAGGATTGGACGTAGCCTCCATTGCGGTGACCACAAAGCCCCCCTGAGGTTCTCTCAGGCTTACCTCTGACTGTCTTGGACACCAGGATGGATAGTTACAAATTGAATGTTAACCAGTAGCATTTCTTGGAAAAAAATGAAAAGCACGCAGATGTGATAGACTGTTACCAAGAATCAATCTAAGTTTCTATGCTCTTTTTTTTTTCTTTCATGAGACATAACCTTATAGCTGAGCTAAGGAGAGACGAGGCCCACAGACCCAAATGCACACAGACCCCGCTGTCAGCAGCTCAGCTTAGAGCTTCTTCCATTCCCCACTTGGGCTTCATTCTCTAAGACCCCTTGGCCTTTAGGAAGGTATAGTATTTAAGTAATACTTCTTTCCATTTCAAACCCCCAAGCCTCAGTCCTTCTAAGCCAGGGGTTCTCAACCTGGGTCGGGACCCACAGGAACTGTATTAAACGGCCGCGCCATTAGGAAGGTTGAGAACCACTGTTGTAAGCTGAGAGGTGTCCAGGACCTAACACTCTCTTATCTTGGCTCACATGCTTCTTTTTAAAATTGTGATGAGGCTGGAAATCCTGTAAGATCTGATGAGCGAGGTGATTTAGCTGCTCTTTGCATGCACTCCTGAAAGGAAACTCTTGGCTACATAATTTTAGATTCCAAGGGTGCCTAATATCCTAGTATAAATAGCTGAGAAGTACTCCACGTGCAGACCTTGTGTGTTCTCTGAGTGGAGCTTATCCTGTGCCCTGCCCCCTGCCCTCCCTGCTCTGTGCCTCTGACTCCCCCACACTCACACCAGGTACCCTGCCCCCTGCCCTCCCCACTCTGTGCCACTGACTCCCCCACACTCACACTGGGTACCCTGCCCCCTGCCCTCCCTGCTCTGTGCCTCTGTTTCCTCTACACTCACACTGGGTACCCTGCCCCCTGCCCTCCCCGCTCTGTGCCTCTGATTCCCCCACACTCACACTGGGTACCCTGCCCCCTGCCCTCCCCACTCTGTGCCACTGACTCCCCCACACTCACACTGGGTACCCTGCC
>CAUYQV010108027.1:0-10095 GCA_963574575.1 Galagoides demidoff
GCCTCCCAAGTAGCTGGGACCACAGGCGCCCGCCACAACGCCTGGCCATTTCTTGGTTGCAGCCATCATTGTTGTTTGGCGGGCCCGGGCTGGGGATTTGAACCCGCCACCTTAGGTGTACGTGGCTGGCGCCTTAGCCCATTGAGCCACAGGCGCCCAGCCTTATTTCTGCATTTCTTAGGTAAAGTTCAAGTTGTAGTTGAACCTTCTTCCGAGGGGCGTGCTGTATGCCCTTCCTCACATTATACCTTAGATGAGAGCTTACCAATCCTCCTCTCCCTCCCCTTTCCTTTTTCCCCCTTCTCCCCATTTTAATTTAATTGTGGTTTTTCTCATGCGGGTGTATAATTGTTTACCTATTAGTTTCATTGGACACTTGCTTTTCCAGTCTTTGTTTTTTAACAACTTTACTAAAATATCACTCACACACCTTACAACTCACCTATTTAGGCATACAAGTTGATGGGTTTTTAGTACATTCATAGTTATGCGATCTTGATCCCCATTAATTTTAGAACATTTTTGTCATCCCAAAAGGAAACCCCCCTACCCAGAAGCAGTCACTTGCCCATTTCCCGCCAATCCTCCCCACTCCTAGAAACCACTATTTTGTTTTCTGTCTCTACAGGTTTTCCTCTTTGAGACATTTAACAAAAAAGGAATCACACATGTGTGGTCTTTGAAAGCTGCTTCTCTGACTTAGCATAATGCTTTCAAGGTTAACCCGCACTGTACCATCTGTGAGTATTCCATTATATAAATATGCCACTTTTGTCTCATCCAGCCATCAGATGGCAAACATTCAGCAGCTGTTTTTACATATAACCCCTGTGCCTTCTAAATCAAGATCACAAATATTAACCATCTTTGTTATCCCTCTTCAACTGTCTTCCTTCTTAAAACCTTGAGCAAAAAGGTCTATTCATGCTTGTCAAGCAACTAGTCAAGCAACACTATCCCTGCACACAGGAAGTAAAACTCCATGGGAATCAAGCGGGGGAGGTTTGGGTTAATTCAACCTAACAAGTGAGTGCGGGACATGAGTACCCGAGGGGCTCTACCTAACAAACTCAAATATTTTGACCTGGTTGTTTATACCCTCACATTAATCTAAAATTTAAACAAATTCAACCTAATGGATATAATGCACTCATTCTGGATGAAGGACATACTTATAACTTTGACCTGAAATGCATAAAATAAACTACGTAACCAGAACATGTATCCCTGTAATATTCTAAAATTTTAAGAGTCTTTTTAAAGAAATTTAAAAAATAAAAGTCTCATACTTGTCTTTTCCCTAAGTTGAAATCTACTTCTTTAAAAATCTAAAGCACATTGCCCCTGCTACCCAAAATTCCCATTATCCTCTTCTCAAAAAGGTAAAAATTCCTCAATAAAACTTCTTCCCTAATAGGTAAATCAATAAATAATTAAATGCTATGCTTTCAGCAAGATCACATATGCCTAGAAGGCTAAAAAGCCTTCTGCAATGGCTAGATCTTTTTCCTTGATGGTTCTAAGATCGGAAGCCACATACTTATCTTCATATAAATATTTTTTTAAAGGCTTGCCATGTGATATGTAACTAAGATATCTAAGATAGACAAAAGACAATCAATAACATACCTCTCTCCACTTTCTCGCTACAATTCCGTTATGTTAACAGATTACCATAAAGTGTATCTTCCATAGTATCTTTTTAAGATCTTGTTTCTGAATTGTGAATAAGGAGTCACATACTAATACATTTCTCTGGGCACGAGTCCCATGACAACAAATCTTGTCAATCTGCACATGATACTAATTACTTCAGAATATTAAAAGTAAGTGCCATGAAATTACCTTTACCCTCATAGGCAATGTGGGGTTGGGGGGGGAGGATATCCCAAATCCAGCGTGGAGTCTAATCCTTATCTGTCTTTTCCGCCGTCCTTCATTTCCCCTTCACAAAGCTCTCGCCAGTCTAGTTAAGAGCACTTCCTCAAGCACACTCCTATCTCTGCGTCTAGGCTCTCATAAATACTCCTCTTAAGACCTGTTCTTCCTTGATCTGCCATTCCTTCAAGGTTGATCTCAAGTGCCACGTTAAAGCATTTAATCCAGTTCTGGGCACACACTGCCAGCACAAGACAGTGGAAAGAACAGGGATTTGCAGGTAGTCTTCAGTTTTTGAAACCAAGCTCTATAATTTACTGCAGGACCACTGGGAATTTACTCAGCCTTGCTGAGTCTGTTTCCTTGTCTGTAAAGCAGGCAAAATAATTCAGACTACTGCAGGTTTCTTGGAAAGATTAGATGAAACTAACTAGAAACTGCCAAGCACAGTTACCTCCGAAATAGGATTTAATACGCCTTAATATCTTTTTCTCCAGAAAAGCCTTATTTGATGGCCCCCCAAGCTGAGTGATCATTCTGTCCTAAAGCACAAATAATAAATTGGATCTTTTTTTAAATAGAAGCAAATGACCAACTTCTCAGATTGTTCGGGCTAATAACACTGTTCAGTGTGACCGTCTACAACACTTATTTTCATTCTATGTTCCTTGGTAACCTAGACATTTAAGCCTATTTCAAAAACAGAAATCGTTGTAAATAAAAAAAAATCTCTATTCATACTTTATCAAAGAAGGAGCCATTACCAGTCACGCCCCTCAGGAGAAAGCCACACAGAAAGGCTCGCCCCTTACCTTGTGTGTTATCCATTCTCGTCCATACTGATAAACATTGTTAGCTGCAGAATTCAGGGCTCTCTGGACTACCTGAGCCTCAGGAAGCCAACTAATTTAAAACAAAGAAAAAATGAAGAAAGCACACTGTTAGTGGGCTGTAGCAGTAACACCTTGAGCTTGATGTACTTAAGCTATCATAACAAATTGCTGATCAATCATCAATGCATCACCAACAGGCATCTTTGACTTCTAGGCCTTACTGGCCTGATTCTAACATTCAAGAGGTCTCTTCAGTCTTTTCTTAGCTTTTAGATCCACTTTCCCCACAACCCCTCTTTCATTCTGCCTCCTTTCTCTGTCCATATATGTCTTGGGTCATCTGTCTTACTCAGTACCAAAAGAGGTGGTTCTGGAACACTGGGATATTCAGATGGGGTTCTCATAGTGTGGCAAACAGACCAGCAACATCAGAACTGCTTTGAAACCCCGTTAGAAATCTTAGAGATCCTCTAAGACAAAGGTCAGAAAACTTGTTCTGTAAAGGGCCAGTGAATAAGTATCTTTCTTGCTTTGCAGAACATATCTCAGCCACTACTAAGCAATTCTGCCTACCTTTATAGTTCCGGAACAACCAGACACCATATGCAAATGAACAGACACAGGTATGATCCAATAAAACTGTATTTATAAGAACAGGAGCTGAATTTGGCACTGGCCATAGTCTGCCTATCCCTCCTCAAAAATAATACTATGTGGGAATATGTCAAGAATTACAGAAAGTTGCAGGGTTATAGCTTCCACATGTTAGAGAGGAAAGTTCCCTTCAGTTAGTTGGAAGCACTGGCTGGAAGTGTTGACTCTTCTACTGGGGGTTACTGTCTCAAGTTCTTTAACCTATCATCTGGGTTCCTCATCTGTGAAATGGGGATAATCTCTTCAATCTCCTCAAACAGTAAACGCAAGGAACAAACATAAGGTAGGTGAAAGTGCTTTGTAAATTATAACATGCTGTAGACTACAAATTTCAATTAAAACACAAAGTATCATTCACTGTAAGTTGTTCCTAAAAAACTAAACACTTCTCTCTCCCACCCAACCCACCTACATGCCATTCTCCTACACAAATGACAGTATTTATCAAAGCTTTGGAGAACTCTCTTTTATCTCCCAATGTATATGCATCAATGAAGATCACTCCATGCAAACAGATGCTGAAACTGGGTCACTCATCTCTATTCTTTTGCAAAACCATATTCTTACTTTGCCCACTCAGGGTGATTTGCTACAGTTTCATTAATCAGATTACTTGTGACTTCAATCATGTGTACGCTCTCTTGATGTACCTGGATTATGAACAAAGAGAGAGAAGAATCTCAATAAAAAATAAACCCAATTTAACTTTTACTTTTCCACTCTATTATTGGAACAATGCTTTTAGAGTCAAATAAGTACACATCTTGGTTTTAATTCATTAGAAACATGCACCGAAATGTTGCTACATGTAATATCCTTTGATACACGCTATAAGAAATAAAAACTGCATGACAGCTTCTTGCCTTTCAGAAGCTTAACAATTTACTTAAGGGGAAAAAATACATAATTAGATAAGTATAGATACTTAACACATAAACATAAATATATTTTGTTCACATATCTGTGTGAATATACTGTCTATTTATGTATCTAACTGAACAAGACCAACACTACCTGAGCCAACAGAATTATATTAATGTAGTAAAAGACATATAGGCAAATAAACAACTGAGTAAAGTTTCTGAGTAAAAACAAACAAAAAAAAAGCCAGCTGAAACTGTACTTCTCAATGTACCTTGCCTAATTAACCAACAAAACGAGGAAGATAGAAAGTCAACTAGTTAAAAAATTTTTTTTACCCAAGACACCTAAGCAAGAAATGAAGCCTAATTTGATAGAATTTTCAACATGGCAATTAAGCAATGAAATAAAACATCTGGAGCACGACAAAGAGACACAGCAATTAAAACTGACTCTGACACTCATAAACTATACAGGCGAACTGACAAATTCTTTAGATTCACATGTAGCATGAAGGAAAAAAAAACATAACCTTATCATTTCCTGGGTAAGGAAAAAAACATAGTGCGGGAGGAGAGAATAAATCGGAAGACAGAGATCCGTAGGCCTCCACACACACCTGTTTCTCTCTCCCTCCCTGCAGTGGAAGTTCCAGAGGATATAAGGATGGGGAGAAAGGCAATACAAAGAGTGAAGATATTTCCCCATAGGGATGGGTACGGCCCTAACCAAGTGGCAAAACCCCTAAGGCAAGTCACAAACAAAACCCAGAACAGAACGGTGTCTAGGTATCCTTACAAAGACGTACATAACCACCTAGGCCTCCCCACGAACTTCCAAGTGTATCTGGACCCAAAAACTAACTAGAAAGGGAAGATAAACAGATTTCAGAAACAATGAGGAGAGAACCAACTCAAATACAATGCCTGAAAGAAAACCAGATGGACTAAGACCCTCCAAGTTCTAGCGAGGAATTTGGCTTTTACTTTGTGAGATGTGGCAAATCACGGAGCGCTTTAAGCTTAGAAGTGACATAATCTTAAATTTTTTAAGTATATTTGGATGCTGTGCTGAGAACAAACAAAATGAGGCAAAGGATGAGAGATCAGATAGAAGGGCACTGCAATAATTCAAGACAGAAAGGAGACAGTTTTGAGCAGGTGGAGGTGGGGTGAGGAAACTTCCCCTTTATCCCAAAAGAAGAACATAGGTAATTCTGTTTAAGGGCAATAAGCGTTTGCTATGAAGAATGAACAGACACTTGGAAGAATGAATGGATGGGGCAAACAGACTGCCTTGTGAATTAACCTGAGAGAAAGGTTCTATGTATAAAATGATTTGGGCCAGGATCTGGCGGCATTCTTGATTTTATTTCCTATAATAGTGAGGTAGTAGGGAAGGAAGAGAAAGCCCCTTCCAAAGGTCAGTTAATCTATAAGGGTCTTTAATTCAAAATACAAAGGAATCATATTTTGGGGTGAAATTTCCTGAACTCCTTCACAGAGCAGTACTGGTAGTGAGGGTAAAAAGTGATTGGATTCCAAATATATCATACAATATATCATATAGTAATCAACAGACTGTTAGAAATTAAACTAACCTTGCATTCCAGAAATAAGGGTATTATCCTTTCCACATGCTACTGAACTTTTTTTTTTTCCCTAGAGACAGAGTCTCACTTTGTTGTCCTTGGTAGAGTGCCATGGCGTCACAGCTCACAGCAACCTCCAACTCTTGGGCTGAGGCAATTCTCTTGCCTCAGCCTCCCGAGTAGCTGGGATTAGAGGCGTCCACCACAATGCCTGCTATTTTTTTGTTGCAGTTTGGCCAGTGCCAGGTTCAAACCCACCATCTGTGATATATGGGGCCGGGGCCCTACTCACTGAGCCACAGGCGCTGCCCATACTACTGAACTTAATCTGTTAATTTTTTTTTTTTTTTTTTGAGACAGAGCCTCAAGCTGTCACCCTAGGTAAAGTGCCATGGCATCATAGATCACAGCAACCTCCAATTCCTGGGCTCAAACAATTCTCCTGCCTCCAGCCCCCAAGTAGCTGGGACTACAAGCACCCACCACAATGCCAGGCTATTTTTTGTTGCAGCCATCATAGTTGTTTGCCAGGCTTAGGCTGGATTTGAACCCACCAGCTCAGGTGTATGTGGCTGGTACCTAGCCCGCTTGAGCCATAGGTGCCAAGCCAATCTGTTAGTATTTCGTAAGAATTTTTTTTTGAGGCAGTCTCACTTTGTTGCCCTTGATAGATTGTCGCGGTGTCACAGCTCACAGTAACCTCAAACTCTTGGGCTCAAGTGATCCTCTAGCCTCAGCCTCCCAAGTAGCTGGGACTATAGGCACCCACTAAAACACCTGGCTACTTTTTAGAGAAGGGGTCTTGCTCTTGCTCAGGCTGGTCTGAAACCTGAGTGCAAGCAATCCACCCACCTTGGCCTCCCAAAGTTTTGTGTTTGTTTTTAAGTGACATTCATTGGTCTACAGTTTCCTTTCAATGGACATAGTTGACTTTCATATCTGGGCAATACTGTCCTCATAAAACAAGCTGGAAGTGTTACTTCTTCCTCTGCTATCTAAAAAGATGTTGCATAGAAAAATTATCATTTCTTCAATGATGTTTGATAAAATTTGCCAGTGAAACGATTTCACCTGAACTCTTCTTGATAGGAAGATTTTCAAACACTAACTCAATTTCTTTTTTTGTTTTGTTTTGTTTTTGAACACAAGTCTTACTCTGTCACCCTGGGCAGAGGGCTATGGTATCACAGCTCACAGCAACCTCAAATTCCTGGGCCCAAGTGATCCTCTTGCCTCAACCTCCTTAGTAGCTGGGACTACAAGTGCCTGCCACAACAGTCGGTTAGTTTTTCTATTTTGAGTAGAAATGAGGTCTCAAGCTGGTCACGAACTCCTGAGTTGAAGTGATCCACCCACCTCGACCTCCCAGAGTGCTAGCATTACAGGTGTGAGTTACCATACCTGGCCTCAGTTTCTTTTATTGATATAAAGCTTGATTTTTCTATTTCTTTTTGAGTCTACTTCCTTACAAGTAATTTCTCTATTTAAAATAATGTAAGTTACCAAACTTGTTGACATAAAGCTGTTCACAATATTCCCTTGCTATACTTTTAAGATCTGTGAGCTATCTAGAGATGTCCCTCCTTACTTGATATTGGTAATTTGTATCTTCTTTTTTTCTTAATCAGCCTGGCTAAAAATTTATCAATTTTATTGATATTTTTCAAAGAACCCACATTTTGACTTCATTAACATTTTTTCCTATTATTTCTCTACTTCCAACTTCATTGATTTGCACTTGTTCTTTATTATTTTCTTCCTTCCATTTACTTTGGATTTAATTTGCACTTTTTTTTTTTTTTTTGCAGTTTTTGGCCAGGGGTGGGTTTGAATCCACCACCTCCAGCATATGGGGCCAGTGTCCTACTACTTTGAGCCACAGGAGCCACCCAAATTTGCACTTCTTTGTTAGCTTCTGAACGTGGAAGCTTAAGTCACTGATTTTTTTCCTAATTATTTAATGTCACAGATTTCCCTCTCAGCATTGCTTTAGGTGCATCCTACAATTTTTTTTTTTTGAGACAGAGTCTCACCATGTTGCCCTCTGTAGAGTGCCATTGTGTCACAGCTCACAGCAATCTCCAATTCTTTGGCTTAAGAGATTCTCTTGACTCAGTCTCCCAAGTAGCTGGGAATGAAGGTACCCACCACAACTCCCAGCTATTTTTTGGTTGTAGTTGTTGTTTGGCAGGTCCAGGCTGGGTTAGAACCTGCCAGCCTTGGTGTATGAGGCTGGCACTGTAACCACTGCACTACAGGCACTGAGCCTACATCCCACAAATTTTGATAAGCACTCATTTCTATCCACTTCAAAATATTCTAATTTCCCTTGCAATTTCTTTGATTCAGATTTAGAAGCATCTTGCCTAAATTCTAAATATTTGAGAATGCCCACATTTCTTTTTGATACTGATTTTTTTTTTTTTTTTTGGAGACAGAGCCTCAAGCTGTCCCCCTGGGTAGAGTGCCATGGCATCACAGCTCACAGCAACCTCCAACTCCTGGGCTCAAGCAAGTCTACTGCCTCCGCCTCCCAAGTAGCTGGGACTAAAGGCGTCTGCCACAATGCCTGGCTATTTTTTTGGTTGGAGCTGCCATTGTTGTTTGGCGGGTCCAGGCTGGATTCAAACCTGCCACCTTACGTGTATGTGGCTGGCGCCTTAGCCACCTGAGCCACAGGTGCCGAGCCCTGCTACTGATTTCTAATTTAATTCCGATGTGTCAGAGAACATGCTACGTTCTTAATATTTTCAAATTTATTGAACATACTGTTTATCCCAATAAGTGTTTCATGTTTACTTGAATGTAATTCCGAATTGTTAATTTGGTCAAGTTGACTGATGGTATATTAAAAGCCTTCTAAACATCCTTGTTGATATTCTGATATTCTACTTCCTTATTCTCTCAATTATTGCAAGAGTAGTACTGAATCCATAACTACAGTCATAGATGTGTCTATTTCTCCTTTTAACTCTGAGTGTTTGATTTCATGTATTTTAGAGCTATTATTAGGAGGACATACATTCATAATCGTTACAGCAACATTAACTCTCATCCTTATGCAAAGTCTTTATTCATTTCTAGTAACATTACTTTTAGAAAATCTATTTTGTCTGGTTATCACTATAACTACTCATCATTTCTGTTTAAAGTCTGCAGTGTATCTGGTGGCACACCCGTAATTCAGTGGGTAGGCCACTGGCCACGTACACCAAGGCTGGTGGGTTCGAGCCCAACCCGGGCCTGCTGAACAAAGATGATAAGTGCAGCAAAGAAATAGCCAGGCATTGTGGCAGGCACCTGTAGTCCCAGCTACTTGGGAGGCTGAGGCAAGAGAATCACCTAGGCACAGGAGTTTGAGGCTGCTGTGAGCTGTGACACCAGGACACCCTACCGAGGGTGACAGAGTAGCACTCTGTCTTAAAAAAAAGTTTGCAGTGTATCTTTTCAATACTTTTACTATCAACCTTTTTGTGACTTTGGATTTAAAATATGTCTCTCATAGATACTGAATAGCTGGAATTTTTGTACCCAGTCTGACAATCTCTGCTTTTGGAGTGTTTAGTTGCTTCTCACATAATGTATTTAGTTGGTGCAGAAGTAATTGAGATTTTTGCATTGTTGAAATTTGCCACTTGATAATACATTCTTAAATAAATGTAGTTATGTGATACATCATTTTAACGGGCATTTCCTGCTTTATGTTTTTTGGCTGACAACTTATTTGGACTATGGAAATGTCAGACAAAAAAGCAAATTCAAGCACTTTTCTTACTTGAGTTCAATTTGGGTTGTAAAGCAGTGGAAACAACTCACAACATCAGCAGAGCATTTGATGGAACTGCTACTGAACACACGGTGAAGTGGTGGGTCAAGAAGTTTTGTTTAGGAGACGAGAGCCTTGAGGATGAGTGGAGTAGCGGGCCACCGGAAGCTGATGACTAATTAAGCACAATCATCAGAGCCAATCCTTCCAAGAAGTTGCTGAAGAACTCAACATAGACCTTTCTATGGTTATTCAGCATTTGAAGCAAATTGGAAAGGTAGAAAAGCTCATTAAGTGGGTGCCTCATGAGCTGACTGGAAAACCAGAGCAATCATCATTTTCAAGTATCGTCTTCTCGGCTCGGCGCCTGAATCGGCTAAGGCGCCAGCCACATACACCTAAGGTGGCGGGTTCGAATCCCCAGCCCGGGCCCGCCAAACAACAATGATGGCTGCAACCAAAAAATGGCCGGGCGTTGTGGCGGGTGCCTGTGGTCCCAGCTACTTGGGAGG
>CAUYQV010108029.1:0-18983 GCA_963574575.1 Galagoides demidoff
AGATTATTGGGTGGGGGAGGCAGGAGACTCGTTTGAGCCAAATTGTTGGTGGTTGCTTTGAGATTTGATGCATTGGCAATCTACCCTGGGTATTAGTTTGTGGCTCCTTCTAAAAAAAAAAAAAAAAAAAAAAAAAGAAAGAAAGAAATCTCAGCTGGGCGCCTCAATCGGCTAAGGCACCAGCCACGTACACCTAAGGTGGTGGGTTCGAATCCCCATCCCGGGCCCACCAAGCAACAGTGATGGCTAGCCCACCAAGCAACAATGATGGCTATAACCAAAAATTGGCCGGGCGTTGTGGCGGGCGCCTGTGGTCCCAGCTACTTGGGAGGCTGAGGCAGGAGACTCGCTTGTGAGGTTGCTATGAGCTGTGATGCAATAGCACTCTACTGAGGGGGATAGCTTGAGGCTCTGTCTCAAAAAAAAAAAAAAAAAGAAATATCGTTTTGTTTGTTTGTTTTGAGACAGAGCCTCAAGCTGTTGCCCTGGGTAGAGTGCTGTGGCGTCACAGCTCACAAGAACCTCCAACTCCTGGGCTTAAGTGATTCTCTTGCCTCAGCCTCCCAAGTAGCTGGGACTACAGGCACCTGCCACAACGCCTGGCTATTTTTTAGTCGTAGTTGTCATTACTGTTTGGAAGGCCCAGGCTGGACTGGAACCATCCAGCTCAGTTGTATGTGGCTGGCACCTTAGCCACTTGAGCCACAGGTGCCAAGCCAAGAAATATCATTTTAAGATATGCACATTGTGGGTGCTCAGGCCTGTGATCCTGGAACTCTGGGAGGCCAAGGTGGGTGGATTGCTTGAGCTCAAGAGTTAGAGACCAGCCTGAGCAAGAGTGAGACCCTGTGTCTTCTAAAAATAGAAAAAATAGCCAGATGTTGTGATGGGCACTCATAGTCCAGGCTGCTTGGGAGGCTGAGGCATGAAGATGGCTTGAGCCCAGGAGTTTGAGGTTGCTACAAACTCACGACAGAGTGAGGCTGCATCCCAAAAATAAATAAAGATGCACGTTGAAGTATGTAGTGATAAAATTCAATGATGTCTAAGATTGCTTTTAAATGCTTCGAGAGAGAGGGAAGTCATTTTAAAAAGAATAGATAAAGCAGGTGTGGAAAAATATTAATAATTGATAATTTGGGCACATAGAGCCTCATTATATTATTCTCTTACTTTTGTTTATATTTTCAGAATAAATTTTCATAGCAAAGTCATGCATTTATTTATTTTTTTAGAGACATAGTCTCACTTTATCACCCTCGGTAGAGTGCTGTGGCATCACAGCTCACAGTAACCTCTAGCTCTTGGGCTTAGGTGATTCTCCTGCCTTAGCCTCCCAAGCAGCTGGGACTACAGGTGCCCACCACAATACCTGGCTATTTTTTTGTTGCAGTTTGGCCGAGGCCAGGTTTGAACCCACCACCCTCGGTGTATGGGGCTGGCACCCTACTCACTGAGCCACAGGTGATACCCTGCAAAGTCATTTATTTTTAAACACCAATACTTGTCAAACCCAGAGAAATTATTTCAACTTTGTGCACATCTTATCAGACCAGTCACACAGGCACAACATTGTGGGTTCCAACCTATAGGCTGGCGGATTCCAGCCCAGCCTGGGCTAGCCAAACAACAATGACAACTGCAATAAAAAATAGCTAGACATTGTGGCAGGTGCCTGTAGTCCCAGCTACTTGGGAGCTGAGGCAAGAGAATTGCTAAGCCCAAGAGTTTGAGGTTGCTGTGAGCTGTGACAGCACAGAACTTTACCGAGGGCAACATAGTGAAACACTGATTCTAAATAAATAAATAAACAAACAACATTGTATTGAATGTGTTTCCACCTTGAAAATTAACAGCAAGAGGGTGGCACCTGTGGGTCAGTGGGTAGGGCGCCAGCCCCATATACCCAGGGTGGTGGGTGCGGGCCCAGCCCTGGGCCAAACAAAAACTGCAACAAAAAAAATAGCCGGGTGTTGTGGTGGGCGCCTGTAGTCCCAGCTACTGGGGAGGCTGAGGCAAGAGAATCGCCTAAGCCCAGGTGTTGAAGGTTGCTGTGAGCTGTGATGCTACAGCACTCTACTGAGGGTGGCAAAGTGAGACTCTGTCTCTTAAAAAAAGAAAAAGAAAAAGAAAATTAACAGCATGTGATAAAACATTCTTTACAACATTGTTTTTTAATGACTACATACTATGCATTGAATGGATATGACACAATTTAATGGAGGGATATTCAGTTTATTTCTGATTTTTTGCGATCATAAACAACCTTTCAATGATAAATTCCTGTGTTAAATATAGCTGCTCAGCCATAACATCTCTAAGATAAAGGTCTAGAAAGAGAATTTCTGGATGCAAAAATGTTTAAGCACCAGGGGGAGCTGATCACCTACAGGATTCCTGTGCGCAGTGTTGCAGGATTTTAATGCAAACTCTCATCCTCTAACTTAGCAGTTTGGGCTTTGTAAGGTGAAAGTGCAGGACTCCTGGGGCACACAGCTTCCAGACAATGCCTGGCACCAAGGAGCCCCTAGTCTTTGGAACTCCACCTGCCCCTTGGCATTCTTTAATGTGGACAATCGATGTTTCTCAGAAGCATTAATTGCTATCTCCTTCAAGTCCCAAG
Organism: Galagoides demidoff; assembly: GCA_963574575.1. Classification (NCBI taxonomy): domain Eukaryota; kingdom Metazoa; phylum Chordata; class Mammalia; order Primates; family Galagidae; genus Galagoides; species Galagoides demidoff. The sequence continues at coordinate 2,624 of CAUYQV010108029.1, forward strand.
CCCTTTCTATATGCACATGCTCCCTGCCACTGCCCGACCCTGTCATCCAGGTGAGATTGGCCCCACTTCAGGCTGACAGTGGGCAAGTAACCCAGGTCCGGCCAAACTGCATACCATGTGTACCTTGACCCTGGGGACTGGCTCAAGGATGGCATGTAAGCCACACCAGACCAAGACTTTTGTTTGAAATATGGGAAAGAGTTGCTGCTTTTTTCAGAGTTGCTGAGCTTAGTGTTGGAGAATGTGGGCTTTGGAGTTTAGACTTGAATTGGAATCCCCTGTTTGTTACTTACTGACCATGGGAACTTTCAGAAATTCCTTAATATCCCTTCCTTGTCTGTACACGAGGGCAGATACTTCCTGCCTTGTGTTGCTGGTGTGGGCTTAGCATGATGTAGGACGTGCAGACCAGTGAGCGCTGAGATGGGCTGCTGTGACACAGCTCACACCCAGGCCTACGCAGCTCACACCTGTGGCACAGCTCACACCCAGGCCTAAGCAGCTCACACCTGTGACACAGCTCACACCCAGGCCTATGCAGCTCACACCTGTGACACAGTTTACACCCAGGCCTACCCATCCCAGCACTGCTGCTCTCATCAAGTGTGCCCACCTGTCCTGTGTCACTGCCTGTATGCACATGTAGAAGTGAGGCATCACCAGTTGGTAACCATCCATCCTGGATGAAAAAGTGAGTCCCTGTCTTTAAGAAAAAATAAGTGGGCCTGGTAGCTCTCATCTGTAACTCCAGCTACTTGGGAAACTGAGGCAGGAGGATTACTTGAGGGAAGGAGTTTGAGACCAACCTGGGCAAAAAACAGGATGTATTTTCAACCACATCCCTGTTGTTGAAAAAGAGTTTTTTATAAAACTAAAAAAAAGAAAGAAAGAAAGAGTTGATGGGGTAGAAAAAAAGGGCCTTGGGCCACATGTGGCCTTATGGATCCATGAGTGTGGATCCAATAACTGAATCCGACTTTTTTTCAGTCAAGGAACATCACCTGGGCATCTGGAGGGTCATGTGTGGTGCAGAGACCTCAGGTTCCCATCTCTTTGACAGCAGGATACTAAGCACTCAAAACAGAAATTCCTGCAGTGGAGCTATCACAAACATCTCTAGACTGGCAGGAGACTGGAACATTAGCACCATCTCTCTCTTATTGCTAGAGTGATGACTCTGGGTATCCAGCTACTATCGGATGTCCAGAGAGGACCTAAGGAGTGTCAGGGGTAACATGACTGGGTGTAGCCCTGGTATCCTGTTATGCCCCTGCTACCATATTAACAGGCCTGTTTGGAGTCACCCTGAGAACTGGGTTGTTGGGGACTACAGACCAGCTGTGTCTACAGAGGGAATAGCTCAGCCCATATCCGCAGAACCAACCTGTAGATGCCTGGGCAAGGCAGAAAGCTGGAGACTCAAGTCTAGCTGCAATCAGTACCCCACAGGAAACCCAGTTCCCAGTACAGAAGGATTAGTACATAAGGCTGAGTACTGGGCTTCTTCTGGTGGTAGTTTCACTGAAAAAAGGCTGGTATTTTCCAGGAGGTGTTCTACCTAGGCAATTCTCCTTGATTGAATCTTGTGTTCTCTAGAGTCAAGTAGATACCTTTAAATATAGATCCCCTGGTTCAAAATATAGATTTGCCCATAGCTCAGTGGTTAGGGCGCAGCCACAAACATCCAGGGCTGGTGTGTTTGAACCCAGCCCAGGCTGGCTAAACAACAATGACGACAACAATAAAATAGCCAGGAGTTGTATGTAGCAGGTGCCTGTAGTCCCAACTACTCAGGAGGCTGAAGCAAGAGTATCGCTAGAGCCCAAGAGTTTGAGGTTGCTGTGAGCTGTGATGCCACAGCACTCTACTGAGGGTGAAATAGTGAGACTCTGTCTCAAAAAAAAAAAAAAAAAAAGAAAGAAAGAAAGAAATGGGTGGCGCCTGTGGCTCAGTGAGTAGGACGCTGGCCCCATATACTGAGGGTGGAAGTTCAAACCCGGCCCTGGTCAAACTGCAACAAAAAATAGCTGGGCGTTGTAGCGGGTGCCTGTAGTCCCAGCTACTCTTGAGGCTGAGGCAAGAGAATCGCCTAAGCCCAAGAGCTGGAAATTGCTGTGAACTGTAATGTCATGGCACTCTAGGCAACAGAGTAAAACTCTGTCTCTACAAAAAAAAAAAAAAACCAAACCTTGGGTGGTGCCTGTGGCTAGAGGAGCAGGGTGCCAGCTCCATATACTGGAGGTGGGGGGTTCAAACCTGGCCCCAGCAAAAAACTTCAAAAAAAAAATTAAACCTACCATTTGATCTAGTAATTCCACTATTGGTGTTTACCCTAAGGGGAAAAAAAAGTAATTTTATTTAAAAAAAAGTGTCCTTGTCTATTTATTGCAGCATGATTCACAGTTGCAAATATCTATCTATGTATATATGTATAGATCACCATTTTATAGGTTTACTTCTACTGTGTGGATTACATCGTAGCTTTCAAGACTCAAAATTGTGCCTTAATAAAGCAAAACTGTAAGTTCATTACTTGGTTGCTAGCAAACTATTTTAGCACAAGGTCCTTGGTGGCAAAGAGGGGAAGAAATCACTCATGTATAATGCTGTTAGACTATATTATTTTATTTTTTATTATTAATTTATTTCCAGATACAGAACCTCATCATAAATCACTATAACCTTGAACTCCTGGACTCAAAGGATCCTTCTGCCTCATCTAAGTAGCTAGGACTACAGGTTCATGCCACCAGACCTGGCTGCTTTTTAAAAATACTTTCTTTGTTTAAAAATAGGGTCTTCAGGGTGGCGCCTGTAGCTCAGTGAGTAGGGTGCTGGCCTCATATACTGAGGGTGGAGAGTTCAAACTGGACCAAACTGCAACAAAAAAATAGCCGTGGCAGGTACCTGTAGTCCCAGCTACTCAGGAGGCTGAAGCAAGAGAATCACCTAAGCCCAGAAGTTGGAGGTTGCTGTGAGCTATGTGGCACCACGGCACTCTACCGAGGGCAACAAAGTAAGACTCTGTCTCTACAAAAAAAAAAAAAAAAATAGGGTCTTCCTATGTTGCCTCAGCTGATTTTGAATTCCTGGGCTCAAGTAATCTTCCCACCTCAGACTCCCGCAGTGCTGGGATTACAGGTGTGAACCACTGTGCCGCCCGGCATTCATTTTAAACACATTATGGTTCTGTCCCCTCATCCTGATATGCTAACATGGATATATTGTTTTTCTAGAGCTCCTTTTCAGAGACTTAGGTCATTATCTCAGATCCTTGAGATCTTGGATTTGGTTGAAAAATCAAGAACTATTTCCTTCATTCATTAAATATTTATTTACATGCTACTCTGTGCCAGTTCTGTACAGTAGAACCTCCCATTGTAACTGGAGTTTGTGCATTGTGTATAAATGCACGAAAGACATACACATGTTACCAACACTGTTGTTTGTAATAAGAAATAAATGGATGGTATCCACCTAAAGTCTCAGCTACTCAGGAGGCTGAGGCAGGAGGACACTTGAGCCCAGGATTTTGAGGTTGGTGTGAGCTATGACAGTATGTCACTCTACCCAATATGACAGAATAAGACTCTGTCTCAAAAAACAAAATAAAACAAAACCATAATGAGGTTTTGCCTAACCCCAGTGAGAATGGCTTTTATCAAAAATTCCAAAACAGGCTTGGTGCCTATGGCTCAAGTGGCTAAGGTGCCAGCTACATACGCCTGAGGTGGAGGGTTGAAATCGAGCCCGGGCCCACCAAACAACAATGATGGTTGCAACCAAAAAAATAGCTGGGCATTGTGGCGGGTGCCTGTAGTCCCAGCTACTTGGGAGGCTGAGGCAAGAGAATCACTTAAGCCCAAGAGTTTGAGGTTGCTGTGAGCTGTGACTCTACAGCACTCTACTGAGGGTGACAGAGTGAGATTCTGCTTTCTTTCTTTCTTTTTTTTTTTTTTTTGTGGTTTTGGCCAGGGCTGGGCTTGAACCCACCACCTCTGGTATATGGGGTCAGCACCCTACCCCTTGAGCCACAGGTGCCACCCCAGTGTGAGATTCTGTCTCAGAAAAAAAAACAAACAGAATAGAGAACCTAGGGATGAAACCAGCCTCATATTGCCATCTGATCTTCAGTAAACCAAACAAAAGTATACACTGGGGAAAAGAAACCCTATTTAACAAAAGGTGCTAAGAGACCTGGTGAGCAGATACAAAAGACTGAAACTAGACCCATATCTCTCGCTGCTTACAAAAATTAACCCAGGCTGGATAAAAGATTTAAATCTAAGACATGAAATCATAAAAACTTTAGAAGAAAGTGTAGGAAAAATTCTTAACAATATTGGCCTGGGGAAGGCTTTTAGGAAGAAGATACCATTGGCAATTGCAGCAGTGACAAAAATAAATTAATGGGACATAATCAGCTTAAAAGCTTCTGCACAGTTAAGGACACGGTCGGCAAAGCAAAGAGACAACTTTCAGGATGAGAGAAGATATTTGCCTGTTATGAATCTGACAAGGGACTTAATAACCAGAATCGACAAAGAACTCAAGAAAGTCCACAAAATAAAAGCATTAAAACCCAATTAATTACTGGGTAACAGACACGAAAGGAACCTTCTCTGAGGAAGACACATGAATAGCCAACAAACGTGAAAAAAGGCTCATCGTCCCTAATCATTAGAGAAACACACATCAAACCACCTTGAGATATCACCTAATCCTGGTGAGAACAACCCACATCACCAAGTCCTAAATCTGCAGATGCTGGTGTGTGTGCAGAGAGAAGAGAACACTGGGGGGATTATAAACTAATTCAGCCTTTTTGAAAAGAAGTATGGAGAGTCTTTGAAGCGGTAAAAGTAGACCCTCCCATTACTAGGTCTTCTTTCCCAGAAGAATTCAGGAAGCTATACATAGAAAATTCGTTTTGTTTATTTATTGGTTTTTTTTTTTAGAGACAGAGTCTCACTTTGTTGCCCTTGGAATGCCGTGGTGTCACAGCTCACAGCAACCTCTAGCTCTTGGGCTTAGGCAATTCTCTTGCCTCAGCCTCCCCAGTAGCTGGGACTACAGGCCCTCACCACAAAGCCTGGCTATTTTTTTGTTGCAATTTGGCCGGGGCTGGGTTCAAACCTGCCACCCTTGGTATATGGGGCAGGCACCCTACTCACTGAGCCACAGGCACTGCCCTGTTTTGTTTATTTTTCATTTACCTGAAAAATTCCTCATTTTGACAAATATATGGAAATTTAACATGGTCCGGAATGACCCTGGGATCAGTGAAGAGATTAAGATGGAAATTTAAAAAGCTTTTTAAGACAAATGAAAAAAAAGAACTCAACATACCAAAACCTGTGGATACAACACAAGTGTGAAGACATCAATGAATTAAGCACCTACATCAAAAAAAAAAAAAAAGGGAAAGATTACAAATTAACAATCTAATGACGCATCTCAAGGAAGCAGAAAAACAAGAATAATCCAAACCCAAGGGTAGCAAAAGAAAAGCAAATAACAAAGACCAGAACCAAACGAAAAAACCCCAAACAAAAATAAACCCCCCCCCAAAAAAAAAATCACAAAGGAGCAAAAAAGGGAAAAATTGGTTCTTGGAAAAGAGAAGCAAAATTGTAAACCAACAGCTAGACTAACCAGTAAGAGAAGAGAGAAGATGCAAATGAGCAGTCAGAAATGGAAACGGGGCCCACACCTCACACCACAGAAACACAGAGGACAGAGGAGACGGCTGTGAACAACTGCAAAACCAAGAGGAAATGCACAAGTTCTGGAAACATGTAACCAGGAAAAAATAGAGAACCCAAACAGACCAGTGATGAGTAACAAGATTGAATCAGTAATCAAAAGCCTCTTGACAAGTAAAAGCCCAGAACCCAGTGGAGCCACAGCTGAATTGCACCAACCACACAAGGAAGGACTCACATCAGCCCTCAGGGAGGACGGAATTCTCTTTAATTCTACAAGGCCAGTGTCATCCTGCTACTAAACAGGAAAGGGTACAACAACAAAAACTACAGACCAATATCCCGGATGAACATACATGCAGAAAACACAGAATGAAGGACAAAAATCATACGATCATTTCAATAAATACAGAAAACACGTTTGATAATATTTAGCACCCTTCATAATATAAACCCTCAACAAGCTAGGAATAGAAGATATATACTTCAAAATGATAAAAGCTACACACAGCAAACCCACAGTGAACATTGAATAGGGAAAGGTTGAAAGCATTTCCTCTAAGAACTGGACCAAGACAAGGATGCCCACTTTCATCACTGCTATCCAATATAGCACTGGAATTTTTAGCCAGAACAATCAGGCAAAAGAAAAAAAAAAGCATCCAAATTAGAAAAGAGGAAATCAAGTTATCCCTCCAACTCCTGGGCTTAGGCAATTTTCTTGCCTCAGTCTCCTAAGTAGCTGGAACCACAGGCACCCACCACAACACCCAGCTATTTTTTGTTGCAGTTGTTTGTGGTTTAGCTGGCCTGGGCCGGGTTTGAACCTGCCACCCTCAGTATATGGGTCTGGCACCCTAACTCACTGAGCCACAGTTGCTGCCTGATGAGATGATCTTATATCTAGAAAACACTAAACTTAGATTCCACCAAAACCTCTTAGATTTGATAAATGAACTTAGTAAAGATACAGGATACAAAATCAACATTTAAAAAATTAGGAACAGGCTCAGCACCCATAGCTTAGTGAGTAGAGCGCCAGCCATATACACCCAGGCTGCGGGGTTCGTGCCCTGCCTGGGCCTGCTAGATAACAATGACAACTGCAACCAAAAAATAGCCAGGCGTTGTGGCAGGTGCCTGTAGTCCCAGCTACTCAGGAGGCTGAGGCAAGAGAATCGCTTGAACCCAAAAGTTTGAGGTTGCTGTGAGCTGTGATACCACAGCACTCTACCCAGGCCAACAGCTTGAGGCTCTGTCTCAAAAGAAAAAAAAATTAGAAACTTTTCTACACACCAATAACAATCTATCTAATAAAGAAACCAAGAATGTAATCCAATTTACAATATCTACAAAAAAAAAATCCAGGAATAAATTTAACCAAAGTGGTGAAAGAGTTCTACAAGGAAAACTACAAAACACTGATGGGGGTGAGATTTAGAGACGACACAAACAAGTGGAAGGACGTCCCGTGCTCATGGTCTGGGAGAATTATTATTATTAAAATGAAGACACTGCTTAAATCAGTCTACAGGTTCAGTGCAGTCCCTATCAAAATACCAACATCATTTTTCACAGAGTTAGAAAAAATAATTCTAAAGTTCATATGGAACCAAAAAGAGCCAAAATAGCCAAAGCAATCTGGAGGAAAAAGAACAAAGCTGGAGGCATCACTCAGCTTCAAATTATATTACAAGGGTATAATAAACAAAACAGTGTGGTACTAGTAAAAAAAAAAGACTTATAGATCAATGGAACACAATAGAGTGTAGAAATAAGGTCACATAATTATAGCAACTAATCTTTGACAAAATTGACAAGTATATGCCCTGGGGAAATTGGATCACCATATTTAGAAGAATGAAACTGGACCCCCATCTCTTACAATATACAAAAATCACCTCAAGATGGATTAAAGACTTGAATGTAAGACTCAAAATGAAAAATATTGAAAGAAAATCGACAAAATCTCTCTGGACATTGGTCTAGGCAAAGAATTCATGACTAAGACCTCAAAACCACAAGCAACAAAAACAAAACAAATAGGACTTTAAATTAAGCTCCAAAGCTTCCATACAGATGATCAACAGACAACCTGTGGAACTGGCAGAAATATCAGCCAGCCGTAGAGAGCTTCCTAGACAGCCCTCAGATATCCAACAGAGAACTAATATCCAAAATGTGTAAGGAACTCAAACAACAATAAAACAAGCCACAAATAACCCCATTCGAAAGTGGGCTAAGGACATGAATACACATTTTTCACAAGACGACAACCAACAACCACATGAAAAGAAAATGTCCAACATTACTAATTAGCAGAGAAACACAAATTAAAACCACAATGATCTATCATCGTATACCAGTCAGAATGGCTATTATTAAAAAGACAGAAATCACAGATGTTGGCGAGGTTGCAGAGAATAGAGAATTCATACACCATTGATGGTGATGTGAATCAGTGCAGCCTCTGTGGAAAACAGCATAGACATAGAACTGCAATTTTTTTTAACATATATGAAAGAGGGGTAATGAGGAGGAGGGTTCAATTTCCTCGTTCTTTTCTTGAGACAAAGCCTCATTCCTTCACCCTGGGTAGAGTACAGTGGTGTCATTGCAGCCCACAGCAACCTCCAACTCCTGGGTTCAAGTGATGCTCCTGCCTCAACCTCCCAACTACTTGGAGCTACAGGCATGTGCCACAATACCCAGCTAATTTTTCTATTTTTTGTAGAGATGATGTCTTGCTCTTGCTCAAGCAGATCTTGAACTCTTGTGCTTAAGCAATCCTCCAGCCTCAGCCTCCCAGAGTGCTAGGATTTCAGGCCTGAGCCACTGCTCCCAGCTCAGAACCGTAACTTGATATGGCCATCGCACTACTGGGTATTTACCTAGAGGGAAAAAAAAAATCAATATATCAAAAAAGTGCAGACACCTGCACTCATGTGCTTATTGCAGCACTATTCACAATAGCAAAGATATGAAATCAACTTAGGTGTCCATCAGTGGCTGAGTGCATAGAGAAAATGTGCTATATAGACACAATGGAATATGATTCAGTCACAAAAAAAGAATGAAGTCATCTTTTGAAGCAACATGGGTGGCAGTTGGAGGGGTTTTCTTTTTGTCTTTGAGACAGAGTCTCACTCTGCCACCCTGGATAGTGCCCCAGCTTCATAGCTCATAGTAACCTCAAATTTCTGTGCCCAGGCGATCCTCTTGCCTCAGCCTCCTGAGTACCTGGGACTGCAGAAACCCGCCACAATACCCAGCTATTTTTTTTTTTTTTGGAGATGGGATCTCTTGGGCAGAGCCTGTGGCTCAGTGGGTAGGGCACTGGCCCCATATACCGAGGGTGGCCGGTTCAAACCTGATCTTGGCCAAACTGCAAAAAGAAAAAAAATAACCAGGCATCATTGTGGGTACCTGTAGTCCCAGTTACTCAGGAGGCTGAGGCAAGAGAATCACCTAAGCCCAAGAGCTGGAGGTTGCTGTGAGTTGTGACGCCACATCACTCTACCAAGGGTGACAAAGTAAGACTCTGTCTCTTAAAAAAAATAGAGATGGGATCTCATTCTTGCTCAGGCTGGTCTAGAACTCATGAGGTCAGGCAATCTGCCTGCCTGGGCCTCCCTGAGTGCTAGGATTACAGGTGTGAGCCACCACCTCTGGCCTGGTAGAGAAGGTTTTATCTTAAGTGCAACAAGCCAGACACAGGAAGTCAACTGTGGCTTAAGGTGGGGCAGGTAGAGGGTGAGGGAGGTGCCATGAGACATTCCTTAATGGGTACAATGTATATTATTCAGGTGACAGATACTCCAAAAACACTGACATGAGCACCACACAATTTATGCATGTAACAAAATTGCATTTTACCCAACCCTCCCTTTTTTTTGAGACAGAGTCTTACTTTGTTGCCCCGGTAGAGTGCAGTGGTGTCACAGATCACAGCAACCTCAAACTCCTGGGCTCAAGCGTTCCTCCCACCTCAGCCTCCCAGTGTGCCCCGGCCAGTAAATGTTTGAGTTTCTAATGACCATGTGTTGCCTTTCTAACAGAAAAAATAATTCGTACACTATTCGTAGATCCCAAGAAGGGTTAGTTATTCACATACAGAATGAGCGCTGGCTGAAGATTATTCACCCACCACCAGCAGAAGCTTCGTTAGGTCTTTGTCTTCTGGAGTCTTCAGTCTGACTCACAGAGGTCCTGGTATCAGTCCACCTTGATCGGAGGTCTAACCAGACTTTCCGAAATTTAAAACAAACAAAACACTCACAACATTCTCTAGAAGTTTGTGCCAGATGATATAGGCTTCAGAATTTTATCAAATCTCTTGCAACTGAAGATGACTTAATTCCAAGGCTTTTAGAGTAAATATTGGATTACATGCATCTCTTCTCTGAATAAGCTCCATGGTACCAAGCCAAAAAAAGAAGTCTAGGTTTATGGACCTAATTTTGTGGCATATTAAGTAGTTGGCAGAGAGAGGCAAGAAAATAATGGGGGCATCATTAGATCTTGGGGCAAAAAACCACAAGATCTAATTGATAAAATTGTTGAATAGTAACATCTCATCAGTTTCCCAAGTAATAATCAGTTACCAGAGAGGATCTGCAGTGCCCTACCTCCTCTTCAGAGCCACATGACAGTTGGCTCGGCACCTGCAGCGTAGTGGTTACGGCACTGGGCCACATGTACTGAGGCTGGCGGGTTTGAACCTGGCCCGGCAAAACAACAATGACAACTGCAATGAAAAAATAGCCGAGCGCTGTGGCAGGCACCTGTAGTCTCAGCTACTTGGGAGGCCGAGGCAAAAGAATTACTTAAGCCCAAGAGTTGGAGGTTTCTGTGAGCTGAGATGCCATGGCACTCTACCCAGGGTGACAGAATGAGACTGTCTCAGTAAACAAATGAAAAAACTCATTTAGGAAGTGAGGACAGAGGAAAATCCTAGGGTGGGATACAGAATGCAAAGACACAATTGTATTATAAACACGAAACAGTCTCATTGAAGGGACTGGGGGGAATGGAGCTGAGTTAAGTAACTGTGGAAATGGAGTCTTCAAAATTGAAGACAAAAGAAACCTTACATAGCTCTGTGCTTCAGTTGATAAAGTTGCTTCTCACAGACTAATGATTCTAAAAGTGCTGTATGTATATACTGGAATGAACCATTGAGAAAGTGGTGGGGGCCAAGTTTCTCAGTCTCCTGGAAACAGCACCACACATTTGCTCACGTGGCACTGCTACAAAGTTTACAACACGCAGGAGTGTGTGCTATAAAGTGTCACTGAAATAGTACTATGCTGATTGCATTTGTAAAATTGGCATTGCTAGAAGTAACTTTATTCATGAGTTTATTAATTAGAAAAGCACCACATAAATTTTGAACAGAGGGACATTCTATGAAACACCAGTATTCCTCAAAATTGTTTGGATCCTCAAAAACCAAGTCTGAGAACTGTCATAGAGGAAGAGGAGTACATGCAGAGGTGCGATTAAATCTATGGTATTCCAGAGCAAAAAAAGAACATTAGGTTAAAACAAACAAACAAACAAAAACTGCAAAGATAAGCAGGCCAGGCATGCTGGCTTATGCTTGTAATCCCAGTACTTTGGAAGGCTGAGGAAGGACTATCACTTGAAGCCAGGAGTTTGGAACCAGCTTGGGCGACATGACAAGACTCCGTCTACAAAATAGAAAAGTTAGCCAGGTATGGTGGTACCTGCCCATAGTCCCAGCTACTCAGGAGCAGCGGGCTATAATGACACCAGTGCACTCTAGCTTGGGCAACAGAGGGAGACCCTGTCTCAAAAAAAAAAAAAAAAAATTAAAAACAAATAAAAGGTTAAGTATTGGCAAGGATGTAGAAAATTGGAACACTCATTCATTGCTGGTAGGATTTTAAAAAGGTTCAGCCACATTGGAAAAGTTTGCTAGTTCCTCCAAAGGGTAAATGTTGTTACTATATGACCCAATTCTGTTCCTAGGTATATATACTGAAAATATTATGTCCTGCTGAGGACAGTGGTTCACACCTATAATCCTAGCACTTTGGGAGGCCAAGGTGGGTGGATTGCCTGAACCCAGGAGTTTGAGACCAGCCTGAGCAATAGTGAGACCCTATCTCTAAAAAAAATAGCTGGGCATTGTGGGGGGCACCCGTAGTCCCAGCTACTAGGGAGGCTGAGGGAAGAGGTTCACTTAAGCCCAAGAATTTGAGGTTGCCACAGCACTCAAATGAGGGCAACAGAGTAAGACTGTCTCAGAAAAACAAAACAAAACGTTACATTCAGACAAAAACTTGTACATCAATGTTCACAGCAACATTACTAATAGCTCCCCAATTAAAAAAAAAACGGCATGTAAAAAAATGTTTACTGACTGGTAAATGGGTAAAGAAAACAATTTTAACAAGGTAGCTGCACAGTGTGTAACGAAATTGCGGTCAACCGATTGCACGGATGACCCAGGCGGGACTGTGGCCCCATGCTGTAAGAGCTCAAACATTCCTGCTGCCCAGGCACATCTCCATGATTTACGTGTAGGACTACACTTGTATGTGCCTTAGTTTGGGGCCAAAAAAGCTTAAAAAGTTAAAATTGTTTTTGAATAGAAAAAGCTTATAGAACAAGGGTATAAAGAAAATATTTCCAGGGGGGCCTGGTGGCCCACACCTGTGATCTTAGCACTTTAGGAGGTCAAGGCAAGACTGTTTGGGCTGGGAGCTCAAGAATAGCCTGGGCAACATAGTGAGACCCCATTTCCACTAAAATTTTTTTTAAATTACTCAGGCCTTCACATCTACTCACTATTCACACAATGACTCACCCAGAAGAGGACTTCCAAGCCTGCAAACTCAGTTCACGGCAGGCATCCTGCCCAGGTAGATAGGACTGTTATAGTTGCCTGTGTTACTCAGCATGGTGACCTGCACAGGCTCAGAGCAAAAGGCCACACCAGGACTACCAGTGTAAAGCCATCTAGGTCTGTCTAAGTTCACTCTTGATATTTGCATGACAAAAAATGCCTAATGATGCATTTCTCAGAATACATCCTCTATAATCAATGCTGATACATGCTGTGGACAAGAATAAACCTTGTAAACGTTTTACGTGAATGCACTGCAGAAGGCCGTATGATTCCACTTATATAGTGTCCAAAATATATGATCATTTAAAAACAGAAGTAGCCATTACTGATTGCAACAGGGGTTGGAGAAAGAAAGCAATGGGGAGCAACTGCTAATAGATTCAAGGTTTTATCTTTGATCAGAATGTTTTGGAATTAGTAGTGATGGTTACATAAATCTGAATACACTGAAAACCACTTAACTGTACATCTTTTAAAAGGGTAAATTTTATGGCATATAAATATTTCAATAAGACGACTTACAAAAAAATGTGCCAGTGATAAGAATATATGCTTATTCGCTAGACAGGAGCCAGCAGACCATGGAAAATAACGAATCTTAACAGGCTTTCCCCCCAACTTCCAGTTTTCCTTGCTAGAGTCGAAACACCTGGACAGAAGAATTGAAAGAAAGACTACACTGCACAACTGTTTTAGAAACCTTTATTGGAAAGGCTACAAATTTATATTGCCACTGCATTTCTTATGCTTCAAGTGGTTGTGTGGAAGTACCCTTGGACACAAAACTACTACACTGTTGAATCTTGCCCAGGCTTGTTGTAAGATATTTTTTGTACAATGGAGGTAGAGTGGATAGGGCAATAATTTAAACCTCACAAGCCTTGATTAGTGTCAGGACACTTTTTCATTCAGGTTGTAAGAGACCTTAGAAATAAGCTACGAGCGCTATGCTCGGGCTCAGGGAGGGCATCACACATTTTTAGTTTTCAGTTTTATTCTTTGTTGCTTTGCAGCTGTAAAAAGTGCATCTCATGTCTCTTTTTTCTCTCAAGTAAGTGTGCTCTAAAAATATTCTGGTTGTGAAAAGGTAAAAATCAAAAGATGGAAAGAGAAACACAATATCCTTTTCATAGTTTCACCTGGTTTTTTCATACCAGTCTTACTCTCCTATAAAATATAGAAAACCAAAGTGGTGACACTTCCCCAATTTCAGACATTCAACTTGATGGAGACAGAGCATCTTTAACTTAACATTGAATGAAAACAGCACTTTAACAGGTTCTAATGCAGACATGGTTTTCTATTGATTTGTTGTTACCTTATTTTAAGAAGGGTATAGTGGTAGGTACATAGAAAGGCCTGGGCCAGCCCCAATGTTCAGGGTCATAACTTTACATAACTTAGCTCTCCTTGACTCTAGGGAGAATCTACTGAAGCCATTAAAGCCCGTTTCTACCAACCTTTTGTCTTTTAAAACTTCGAAGTGGGCATGTGCCTGAGAAGTAAGCTTCAGGCCAATGGGTTTTTAAGGGCCATTTAAGAACCTGAACAAAGGATACATTCTCCAGTTTAAGGATACATCTTACAATTCAAAATATGTTCTTCTAAAAATGTGACACCAAGAATAATTTACACCAACTGCTTTTTATTATCGAGCTTCAAAAACCTTTCACAAGATGGTAAAAAAAAAAAAAAAACCAAAAAGTTTACAACCACAGCTAATGTAATTTTTCCCATTGTTCCCGGCCAGCTGCAAACCCACTGTGTGCGAAGCCCATGTGCCCCATGCATCTCAGTGGCAGACACAGGCCATGAAACTCTTTATTCTATTTGTAGCAGCTTATGCAGGTGCAGCCAGACACAAAGCTTCAGGACAAATTGTACAAACTTTACAATGTGGGCTTTGAATTTAAAATAGGAAATGTAAAATCTACACAAAACTGATAAAAATCAAGCACAGATACCGGGACTGAAACTTATAACTCATGTGTGAAAGGGAGTCTTGTTTCCTTTCAAGTGCTTTATTCTGCTATGGGACAGTTGAAATGAAGATGTAAAGCTTTGTGGTTAGTTTAAATTATACACTCTGTAGATACTATACCAATTTTAAAAGTTACACATAGACCAACAGATGTCCATCAGTTCATCTGGATTGATCAGACACTCCAGTTGGATTGCTGAGAACAAGTCAGGCAGCTGTGGAGGACCCGCCTGTGCAATCTGTCTGCAGAGTCTACTCATGGGCACACTGCACTCCAGGTCCGTGATGGCTGCTGCTCTCTTCATCAGAACTATCGTTATAGGCTTCACGCCTCTGGCCACCTCCTGAGCCTCGAGTGCTATCAAAATCTTGCAGCTCTACCTCCTCTGTTTCTCCAATTACATTAGGAACTTCGGGTCTAGATGGCAGAAGATCTTCTAGTTCCTTCATTAAAACAAACAGTTATCAGGTTAGTTCTAATATTTTCATTCAACTTCTCTTTTTATGCAACCTAGCTTCTTTGAGAGTTAAAATAGGAAAGCAGACTGGCCTTTGGACTTTTAAGTCAGAGATTGCAAACTGATGACCCGCATGCCAAATCTATAGACATCTTTTGTGCAACTTATCTATTGCTTAAAAACAAACAAAAAAAATGGAGTAAGGTGCCAACATTAACACACTGAAAATTTTCCTGCCAGAAGCACCTTCCCATAGGCTGCGTGAACACCAGCAAGTGCAGAAGGAGTAGGTGGCTGCTTCTCTGGGGGAGGGTCTGATCTGGAACCATCAGTCCTCTGCCTGCCTCTTCACACCCAGTCTGCTTCCTGCCTCTATGTTCCCTGATTGGCCCCACAAACACATCAGTAATCTTTGATTCCCCAATAACCAGGGAAACCCACCCATCATACAAATATTTGAAAGGTAAAATTTTAAGTTATATAATCTAATCTTAGCACCAAAACCAAGTGGCAGGCAACAAAAATATTAAGAAATTGTGGCCAGGCTTAGGGGTTCACACCTGTAGTACTTTGGGAGGCCAGCCTGTACAAAAGCAAGAGCAAGACCCCCTCCCCGCTCCACATGAACACAACACAAGACAGAAAAATTAGCTGAATGTAGGGGCAGGTACCTATACTCCTTGCTACTCAGGAGGTTGAGGTGGGTGGATCGCTTGAGTCTAATAATTTGTAGCTGCAGTGAGCTATGATGGTGCCACTACATTCTAGCCTGGGCAACAGAGCAAGACCCCAATTCTCAGAAACGTTAAAAAAAAAAAAAAAACCTTGAGATCAGGATTTAAAAATCCTAGCACTTTGGGAGGCCAAGGTGGGTGGATTGTTTTAGTACAGGAGTTTGAGATAGGATTAAACAAGAGTGAGACTCTAAAAACTAGCCGGGCGTTGTGGCAGGTGCCTATAGTCTCAGCTACTTGGGAGGCTAAGCCAAGAGGATTGCCTGAACCCAAGAGTTTGAGATTGCTATGAGCTATGAGGCTATAGCACTCTACTGAAGGCAACAAAAGTGAGACTCTGGGGAAAAAAAAGAAATTAAACAAACAAACAAACAAAAAACCACTTACAGAAAGCTTGTCTGGGTTGATCCAGTTGTTTTCAGGAAACTGCACGTCAAACTTTATATAAAGATCACCTTTCTCAAAGGGATTACGATACTGCGGCATTCCTTCACCTCGAACTACACGAACACATCCTAAAAGGACATGATTATTTAAGAATTTCACCCAAGAAAAGTGTTCAGTAATATTCTTTTTGTGCAGTTTTTGGCCAGGACCAGGTTTGA